>JAVSCE010018953.1:0-20871 GCA_032199065.1 Smutsia gigantea
TTTGTCTTCAGCTGAGGGACGTTTTGGAGCTGTTCTGGTTCCCCTCCCTGCACAGTGGCCTGGGACCTGCCTTTGGGAAAGAGATTGGCCTAATCTTAGCGCTCACCTCACCACCTCTCTTCTCACCATCTGTACTACCTGACGCTGCGTGTCTGAATGTAGCTGTTTCATGTGTTTTGATTTTTGGCTGTTTCTGGTGGAAAGGTAATTCTCATACAGTTCATCCTGCACAGGAACCACTGCAGTTTTTATGCACCATCTTGGTGAGGAAAGGGAGGGGCACAGTCAGAGGCCTCCACTTGGTCACCCCTCGAGACGGGGCTCTTATCCCACAGGTCCAGAAACAACACGGGGGTTCCATCAACTACGGAGTATGTCCATTCCAATCATACATCCTGGAACCAGAGAGGGCACCTGAGTGGATCCGTGGACCTCAGGGACCTCCTTTATGCTGGACTCGGCCGCAGCTCCTATGATTAGGTGAGCCCCAGACACCGCCACCCTAACAGGGGCCGTGCTGATTTATTGATGTGCATTGGTATCGATGTCATCGTAATTCTTATGATTAACAGTTAACGGGCGCTCTTGTGCCTGGCACTACGCGGCAAGTCTTACAGCCTCATGACTCTGTGGATTGGGGAGAGTCTACATGTGTAGATATGGAAGGTGGAACTCACAGGAGTGAGGCTGGCTTGTCCCAGGACACGTAGAAAGTTGTGATGGAGGCGGGTCTGACTCTGACTTTACCAAGCTTTCCAGTTCCAGGCATTAGGGCAGCGCACACCAGCCTAGGGCACAATAACAGACAATGTGGGAAGGGTGGCAGAGGGGACGGGATGTGGACCCAAGTGCAGTGGGAGTGGCTAGACTTGTCCAGTACCTTCAAGCCACTGCAAAGGGAGTAGTTCGCTCCCCAGAAAACTGGACCTTGGGCACCTGGCCTCATTCAGGGGCTCCATCCTAGTCCATTTGCCTTTATGCAACTGGTCCTCTTTCTGACTCATTCTGCATCCTCTTGTTTTAGGCTCACTTCCTGGGTCCCCTCACCACTGAGTCTGGGCGTCAGCCCCACCACTCTGGCTAAGACTGTTTGCTCTTCTCCGGTCAGTAATTTCACCCAGGGTCAGCAAATCACGAGTTTCCCACGACCACTGTCCACCCCCCGACCATGGCAGACATCACCAGTCAATCGCAGTACTCTGGCTTGCTGAGCCCTCCCAAACCGTCCTGAGCCTTTGTCTGTAAGGGACTCCAGGAAACCTCTGGCAATGTCAGAACTGGCGTGAGGCCTGAGATCCATTCTCCACTCTGGCTTTAGTCTTGCCCTCTGGCTGGCTGCTTGGGGCCATTTGGGATAAGTGCTCGGCCCCATGCAGCCTGCCCTGTGGTGTGATACTGATCGGGGCACCCCCACCTGACAGTGCCCTAAATAAAGTGGGCACACGTGCTCTTTGCATCCACCCCACCCCGCACCCGGTAAGGGCTCCTGCAGTGTTTTCAAACACACAGCCTCACCTGGATGTCATGTCTGCTTCCAAGCTGAATAGATTTACCGGCCCAGCGGTCACCAACTTGCGGCCCCCTAAAACACAAGAGTCTGTGTTATTTTCAGTGTTTTAAAATGCCAATCGAAAATCATTCGCAGGTCTTTGCAGGTCTGTCCTGAACCCCCATTTTAAACTACAACCTGCACCTCCCACTCCCAAGCCCCCTTACCTTGCTTGATATGCCTGCATTGCATTTATCCTGTAAATGGGCACACATCAATCATGTGCGCATTTATCATGTTTGTTCATCGCTCTGCCCCCCTCACCCCGCACTGGCTGGAACATAAACTCAGGGGACCTTTGCTGTGTTCCCCAGTGTATCTCAAACACCTCTAACAATGCCTGGCACTTAGTAGGTAAACAAAATCCCTGCATGGTGAGTGAGCAGAGGGAATCCTCTCCCACTAAACTCTCAAGTGGAGCTTCTGTGTGGGGGCTGGGTGTTGGGCAGGAGCTGGGATTGGCTGGTACATATGTCTCTGAATAATAAAACTGGGGAGACACACTCACATTTACTTGATACATTTGGATTTTTTGCCACCGTATTTCTTTTTTTTAATTTTTTTAATATAATTTATTTTATTATCATTAATCTACAATTACATGTGCAATATTACGATTATTAAACTACCCCTTCATCAGGTCCCCCCCCACCAACCCCATTACAGTCACTGTCCATCAGCGTAGTGAGATGCTAAAGAATCACTACTTGTCTTCTCTGAGTTGTACTGCCCTCCCCGTGCCCCCCCAACATTACATCTGCTAATCGTAATGCCCCTTTTTCCCTCTTATCCCTCCCTTCCCACCCATTTTCCCCAGTCCCTTTCCCTTTGGTAACTATTAGTCCGTTCTTGGGTTCTGTGAGTCTGCTGCTGTTTTGTTCCTTCAGTATTTTTTCTTTGTTCTTATACTCCACATATGAGTGAAATCATTTGATACTTGTCTTTTTCGGCTTGGCTTATTTCACTGAGCATAATACCCTCTAGCTCCATCCATGTTGTTGCAAATGGTAGGATTTGTTTTCTTCTTATGGCTGAATAATATTCCATTGTGTATATGTACCACATCTTCTTTATCCATTCATCTACTGATGGACACTTAGGTTGCTTCCATTTCTTGGCTATTGTAAATAGTGCTGCAATAAACATAGGGGTGCATCTGTCCTTTTCAAATTGGGCTGCTGCATTCTTAGGGTAAATTCCTAGGAGTGGAATTCCTGGGTCAAATGGTATTTCTATTTTGAGTTTTTTGAGGAACCTCCATACTGCTTTCCACAATGGTTGAACTAATTTGCAGTCCCACCAGCAGTGTAGGAGGGTTCCCTTTTCTCCACATCCTCGCCAACATTTGTTGTTGTTTGTGTTTTGGATGTTGGCCATCCTCACTGGTGTGAGGTGATCTCTCATTGTGGTTTTAATCTGCATTTCTCTGATGATTAGCGATGTGGAGCATCTTTTCATGTGCCTGTTGGCCATCTGAATTTCTTCTTTGGAGAAGTGTCTATTCATGTCCTCTGCCCATTTCTTAATTGGACTATTTGCTTTCTGTTTGTTGAGGTGCATGAGTTCTTTATATATTTTGGATGTCAACCCTTTATCAGATACGTTTTTTATGAATATATTCTCCCATACAGTAGGATGTCTTTTTGTTCTACTGATGGTGTCCTTTGCTGTACAGAAGCTTTTCAGCTTGATATAGTCCCACTTGTTCATTTTTGCTTTTGTTTCCCTTGCCCGGGGAGATATGTTCATGAAGAAGTTGCTCATGTTTATGTCCAAGAGATTTTTGCCTATGTTTTTTTCTAAGAGTTTTATGGTTTCATGACTTACATTCAGGTCTTTGATCCACCTTGAGTTTACCTTTGTGTATGGGGCTAGACAGTAGTCCAGTTTCATTCTCTTACATGTAGCTGTCCAGTTTTTCCAACACCAGCTGCTGAAGAGGCTGTCATCTCCCCATTGTATATCCAAGGCACTTTTATCAAATATTAATTGACTGTATATGTTTGGGTTAATGTTTGGATTTTCTATTCTGTTCCACTGGTCTGTGGGTCTGTTTTTGTGCCAATACCAAATTGTCTTGATTACTGTGGCTTTGTAGTAGAGCTTGAAGTCAGGGAGTGTAATTCCCCCTGTTTTATTCCTCCTTCTCAGGATTGATTTGGCTATTCGGGGTCTTTTGTGGTTCCATATGAATTTTAGAATTATTTGTTCCAGTTCATTGAAGAAAGTTGTTGGTAGTTTGATAGGGATTGCGTTGAATCTATAGATTGCTTTAGGTAGTATAGCCATTTTGACAATATTTATTCTACCTAGCCAAAGGCATGGGATGAATCTCCATTTGTTAGTGTCCTCTTTAATTTCTCTTAGGAGTGTCTTGTAGTTTTCAGAGTACAGGTCTTTCACTTCCTTCGTTAGGTTTATTCCTAGGTATTTTATTCTTTCTGATGCAATTGTGAATGGAATTGTTTTTCTGATTTCTCTTTCTGTTAGTTCATCATTAGTGTATAGGAAAGCAACAGATTTCTGTGTGTTAATTTTGTATCCTGCAACTTTGCTGAATTCAGATATTAGTTCTAGTAGTTTTGGAATGGAATCTTTAGGGTTTTTTATGTACAGTATCATGTCATCTGCAAATAGTGACAATTTGACTTCTTCTTTACCAATCTGGATGCCTTGTATGTCTTTGTTTTGTCTGATTGCTGTGGCTAGGACCTCCAGTACTATGTTGAATAACAGTGGAGAGAGTGGGCATCCCTGTCTTGTTCCCGATCTTAGATGAAAAGCTTTCAGCGTCTCGCCGTTAAGTATGATGTTAGCTGTGGGTTTGTCATATATGGCCTTTATGATGTTGAGGTACTTGCCGTCTATACCCATTTTGTTGAGAGTTTTAATCAGGAATGGAGGCTGAATTTTGTCAAATTCTTTTTCAGCATCTATGGAGATGGTCATGTGGTTTTTGTTCTTTTTGTTGATGTGGTGGATAATGTTGATGGATTTTCGAATGTTGTACCATCCTTGCATCCCTGGGATGAATCCCACTTGATCATGGTGTATGATCCTCTTGATGTATTTTTGAATTCGGTTTGCTAATATTTTGTTGAGTATTTTTGCATCTACGTTCATCAGGGATATTGGTCTGTAATTTTCTTTTTTGGTGAGGTCTTTGCCCGGTTTTGGTATTAGAGTGATGCTGGCTTCATAGAATGAGTTTGGAAGTATTCCCTCCTCTTCTATTTTTTGGAAAACTTTAAGGAGAATGGGTGTTATTTCTTCTCTATATGTCTGGTAGAATTCAGAGGTGAATCCATCAGGCCCGGGGTTTTGTTCTTGGGTAGTTTTTTGATTACCAATTCGATTTCGTCACTGGTGATTGGTCTGTTTAGTTTTTCTGTTTCTTGCTTGGTCAGTCTTGGAAGGTTGTATTTTTCTAAGAAGTTGTCCATTTCTTCTATGTTTTCCAGCTTGTTAGCATATAGATTCTCATAATATTCTCTTATGATTCTTTGTATTTCTGTGGGGTCTGTCGTTATTTTTCCAGTTTCATTTCTGATTGTGTTTATGTGTGTAGATTCTCTTTTTCTCTTAATGAGTCTGGCTAGGGGTTTATCTATTTTGTTTATTTTTTCAAAGAACCAGCTCTTGGTTTTATTGATTTTTTCCATTGTTTTATTCTTCTCAATTTTATTTATTTCTTCTCTAATCTTTATTATGTCCCTCCTTCTGGTGACTTTAGGCCTCATTTGTTCTTCTTTTTCCAATTTCAGTAATTGTGCCTTTAGACTGTTCATTTGGGAATGTTCTTCCTTCTTTAAGTAGGCCTGGATTGCAATATACTTTCCTCTTAGAACTGCCTTTGCTGCGTCCCACAGAAGTTGTGGCTCTGTGTTGTTGTTGTCATTAGTCTCCATATATTCTTTGATTTCTGTTTTGATTTGGTCATTAACCCATTGATTAATTAGGAGAGTGTTATTAAGTCTCCATGTATTTGTGAGCCTTTTTGATTTCTTTCTAAAATTTATTTCTAGTTTTATACCTTGGTGATCTGAGAAGTTGGTTGGTAGGATTTCAATATTTTTGAAATTACTGAGGTTCTTTTTGTGGCCTAGTATGTGGTCTATTCTGGAAAATGTTCCATGTGCACTTGAGAAGAATGTGTATCCTGTTGCTTTTGGGTGTAGAGTTCTGTAGATGTCTGTTAGGTCCATCTGTTCTAGTGTGTTGTTCAGTGCCTCTGTGTCTTTACTTATTTTCTGTCTGGTTGATCTGTCCTCTGGAGTGAGTGGTGTGTTGAAGTCTCCTAAGATGAATGCATTGCTGTCTATTTCCTCCTTTAATTCTGTTAGTATTTGTCTCACATATGCTGGCGCTCCTGTGTTGGGTGCATATATATTTATAATGGTTATATCTTCTTGTTGGACTGACCCCTTTATCATTATGTAATGTCCTTCTTTATCTTTTGCTACTTTCTTCGTTTTGAAGTCTATTTTGTCTGATACAAGTACTGCAACACCTGCTTTTTTCTCTTTGTTGTTTGCATGAAATATCTTTTTCCATCCCTTCACTTTTAGTCTGTGTATATCTTTGGATTTGAGGTGAGTTTCTTGTAGGCAGCATATAGATGGGTCTTGCTTTTTTATCCATTCTGTTACTCTGTGTCTTTTGATTGGTGCATTCAGTCCATTTACATTTAGGGTGATTATTGATAGGTATGTACTTATTGCCATTGCTGGCTTTAGATTCGTGGTTACCAAGGGTTCAAGGGTTGCTTCTTTACTATCTAACAATCTAACTTAACTTTCTTGTTAAGTTATTGTAAACACAGTCTGATGTTTCTTTATTTCTCTCCCTTCTTATTCCTCCTCCTCCATTCTTTCTATAATAGGTGTTTTATTCTTTGCCTTTAGTTAGTATTTGGATGGTCTGCTTTCTTTGCTATGATTTTATTTTCTCTGGTGACATCTTTTTAGCCTTAGGTGTACTTCCATCTAGAGCAGTCCACTTAAGATATCCTGTAGTGGTGGTTTATGAGAGGCAAACTCTCTCAACTTTTGTTTGTCTGGAAATTGTTTAATCCCTCCATCATATTTAAAGGATAATCGTGCTGGATACAATATTCTTGGTTCGAGGCCCTTCTGTTTCATAACGTTAAATATATCATGCCATTCTCTTCTGGCCTGTAAGGTTTCTGTTGAGAAGTCTGATGATAGTCTGATGGGTTTTCCTTTGTAGGTGATCTTTTTTCTCTCTCTAGCTGCCTTTAATACCCTATCTTTATCTTTGATCTTTGCCATCTTAGTTATTATGTGTCTTGGTGTTGTCTTCCTTGGGTCCCTTGTGTTGGGAGATCTATGAGCTTTGGTGGACTGCGAGACTACTTCCTTCCCCAGTGAGGGAAAGTTTTCAGCAATTATTTCTTCAAAGACACTTTCTATCCCTTTTTCTCTCTCTTCTTCCTCTGGTACTCCTATAATGCAAATATTGTTCCGTTTGGATTGGTCACACAGTTCTCTTAATATTCTTTCATTCCTAGAAATCCTATTATCTCTCTCTGCCTCAGCTACTCTGTACTCCTGTTCTCTGTTTTCTATTCCATTAACAGTTTCTTGCACCTCGTCCATTCTGCTGTTAAGCCTGTCGATTGCTTGTCTGGTTTCTGCATTGTCTTTCCTCAGTTCCCTCACTTCCTCCCTCAGCTCTTGCACATTTCTCTGTAGGTCCATCAGCATGGTTATGACTTTTATTCTGAATTCTTTTTCAGGAAGACTGTGCATTTCCATCCCTTCAGACTCCCTCTCTGGGGTTGTCTGGTTGATTTTGGTCTGAACCATATTCCTCTGTCTTTTCATGGCTGTAGAATTGGTCACTGATAGTTGCCACGTATGTCAGCTGGACTCTTTAAGACCGCCTCTTGGGGTGCCGAGTGCTCTCCAGTGTAGCTGCACGCTGTGCGCTTTCCTGTGTATTCTCGTCTCTCTTTTAGGAATAGATGTATTTGCTGTGTTTTCGTAGATAAATATAGTGTTGGGAGGAGATTTCTGCCGCCCTGCTCACACCGCCATCTTCCCGGAAGTCCACCACTGTATTTCAAAATAGGGAGCCCATGCAGAGGAGGCAGTGGGGTAAGAACCACAGTAACTGCGAGGAGCAGGAGAGGGGCCAGCCTGGGTCAAGGTCCGTCCCACAGCCCCGTGCACTCACCGTGGGGCCCATCACCTCCTCTCTTCCTCTTCTGAAAACGGGATGCTAACACCTGCCCTGTGCACCTCACAAGCACTGTAAGGACTCCAGGAGACGATCTGTGCCGAAAGACGGGAACTTTCCATAAAACTGAAAACCCACTACATGTTAGCCGCATAGTCTTTTTAGGGAAAGAACATCACAGCTGGACTCTGGGTCATTCTGCATTTGAGGCCAAACTCCCCTGAAGGAGTCAGGCAGCCCTGGGCAAGGTAAAGTCATAGCAGTGCAAGGATTTGTCCACACCAGCCACGGTTGTGGACACAGCACATGTTGGGTGTGTTAAATGAAGGCCCTGAGGCTCAGCGCCCTCAGTAATTAAAGACGGTGCTCAGAACAGCAATGCATGCACGTGGGGGTCTCTCTCCACAGACTGGCTGTGTGGGACAGCGCTGAATGAGGAAGCAAAAAAGGGTGTGGGACACAAGGGCTCTGGCCCCATCTGGCCTGAGTCGGAGAGCTGCCCCCACCTAACGGCTGGCTCTGCTTTTGGGTGACCGGCTCCTGCTACTCTCCACTTCCGTCTGCTGGGCAAAGCAGCACTGCCTGCTAGAGGAGATAATGAGGACCATGCCAGGGCTGGTGTTCTGGAATCCGCCTCCACCCCCACACTGAGAAATGGAATATGGCAAACGCTGTTGGTCTTGTGAGAAGTATGCAGCCTCTTACCTTGGGTCCTGCCACTGTTGTCCGGCAGTGTTTCCTGGGGCTCTGCATGCTGCTGAAATTTTGCAAGTGTCAGACTGGCCAGCCTGGCCCCGGTCGCCGGCCAGCCTGAATGGTCTAACTTGGAAACAGCACTGTTTTGGCTTGTTGGACGCCACTCCTTGCTGCTTTAGCACAAACGGTCCAAGCTGCGGGTCCCCCACCAAGTAAGCCGTACCCTGGGCAGAAGGCGTCTGTGCTGCTGTCCCCTGAGAACCAGGCAGCGAAGGCATGGGAGCCTTTCTCCGTTTAGCAGAGTACACAGCACGCCCTGGGATCCATGCCCTGTCGTTATCAACAAGGAGCCTTCTACAGTGTCTGGCCTGTCACTGGCTCAGCTCAGCTCTGATGTCTACTCTGGAGCCACCAGTCTTGACGGCACTGCAAGGACCCTGGAGTCAGCTGGCCCACGGGGCTGTTGTACTGTTCAGGGAGCTTGAGTCGCTGGGCCCAGGTCAGACAGCCAAAATGTTAAAATTCAGGATCCATCCCCAGCAGGTTGGTTCCCAGGCTGCACTTTAACCACACACGGTCTGGCCTCCTCATCCCACCCACTGGGATGAACCAAACGGTTTCATGGCCATTCCCCCCTCTCCTGCCTCCCCACTGACCTTGGTTACAGCAAACTTAGCTCTGAGAGACACATGCCTGAGGGCCTGGAAGAAGGAAGCCATTGAGCCCAGAGCCCATCCCAAGCAATCCTGCAGATGACGGGCTGCCCGCTGCCTCCAGCCCGAGCTGGGAGCACAGGGTCGCTGGGCGACTACAACGCTGCAGGGCCTGTCCACCCCTCCACAGCCCTCTCTGTCCTCCCCCATGGGCCTGGCCAAACAGCCGGAGTTCCCAAGGCTTCCTGGAGTCTTTCAAGGTCAAGGCCACCTTTGCCCCTTGCCTGGAAAACTGCCCACTCATGACCGCTCCTACCCATTTGCCACCCTGGAGTCCAAAGGATCAAAGCCCTAGATCCCAGTCTTCATTTTGTGATGGGGTCTGGAGTGCCCACTGCAATTATCTTCCCTATGTTATTAGCCCAGGAAAGGGAAGAGAGAGGGGGTCATGGGTGAGGTACAGGGCTGGGCACGGGTTTCTTTACGGGGGATGAAGACAGGTGCACATGTGTACAGAAAGGATGGTAGAGAGAGATGCAGGCAGGAATGTTACCAAGATCAGCAAGAGAAGCTCCTGGAAGGGGCAGCTGGCAGAGTGGAGAATGCAAAGGAGGGCTGAGCTTTGCAAAGGGATGAAGGGACTTCGCCCATTGCTGCTTTTAAAAGCCATTTGAGCAGAGGTGCTCTCCAAGTCCTTCTTTGGCTGAGAGGGAATAAATCCCCTCTGAGTGTCTCTACCTCCCCTGTCCTCACTGGCCCGTGACCACAGTGACTATCCCACTGCCTTCCCGTAGCCTGACCCTTCCCAGCCGCTCCCCCTTGCCCTGGGTGAGTGCAGGCATTCACGTGGCTGGGCTGCCAGGACCTGCCCAACTTCAGTTCGGCCTGAACATTAGCACGAATGTGAAGTCAGCATGGGAGCTGAACCCCAGAACCCGAGCTGAGTGGGCAGGTCCCAGGGGTGCAGGGCAGGGTGAAGCCATCCAGAGCAGCTGCTGTAGCAAGGGTCTTGGGGAGCGACTGTCTGCTCAGGGGCTTTGAGGAGTGAGAAACTGCCTCTCCGGAGACTCAGAGCATCAGGAAAACGTTTGCCTGAGCCTGCTGGTGGCTGCCCTGCCACAGTTTGCTGTTGTTCCAAAGCAGGCCTGTTTTCTCTCCTGTGAAACAGGGAGGGACTGAGCGTGGGCCCAGACGTCAGAGGCTAAGCCAGCCTGACCCTGCCGCTCATTTCTCTTCACCCTCCCTACCTGCCCTGATCTTCTGGAATTCTCTTGGCATCTCCAAAGGCAACACCAGGGCTAAGGGCCACGTGTCCCACGGAGGGGGCGCAGGTGGTGGTGCCGAAGCCCGGCATCTCAGGAACCCACACACTGAGTAAGGAAACGGAAGCTGGTGGACTGTCGTGCCTGGGAGAATACTGGCTGCACACATGGAACGCCATTCTGGCCGAGACAGTTATTGGAAAGGGAAGGGTGCTCACAAAATTGGGGGATGTTGGCAGGAACTACAGCTCCAGGAATGCCCGCAACTGCTGTCCATCTTGAGTCCCCTGTTCAGGGGCCAAAGCCTCAGTAGCTTGTCTGACTGGCTGAGTGGAGACACACATCTGCAGCCACCTCCCCGGCTGTCCTAGGGCAGGGGATGGAGAGCTGGTCCATGGAGGGAGGGGCACCTGGCATCACTGCCCAAAGTACTCTTCTCAGTCAGAGGGGCTGACAGTGCCCCACAGAAGAGCAGGGTCCCCTCCACAACATGAGCTCGGAGGCTGGGACAGGAACCCCCACGGCCTTTTAGCAAGCACTAAATGAAAGGCTGGAGAGGCACAGATGCAGGTCCTGGCGGCACACAAATCCTGGTGACCTGCAGGCCCTGGTGAGCTGCCTGCCCTGGTGAGCTGCAGAACTCTGGGTGGGGAGGGCCTGGTGGTGCTGGGGCAGGTCCTGCCCAACCCAGGATTCCAGCAACTTCTGCAGACCGTTCTTTCTGTCTAGAAGACTTGGCAGGTTGAGTTAAGGTTCAGACAGTGGTCGCTGGTCCCTGTGCTAAGTGCTAATCTCTGCTTCAGAAACCCCCCAGAACCCTAGTGCCCGATCCACACTTGATGGAAAAGGGACTCAGCTCGGTGCATTGTCTTCCATGGCTTGTGAGCTGGGCACCCGGGGCCCAGCTTTCACACAGCCAGTCAGGGCGTACTTGCTGTGGCTTGATCAGACTTGGTTGGGAAACCTTTAGAAAGAAGGACAAAGCCCCCCCAAATCTCCATTCCAAGGAGTCAGTCCTTATTTCAGTCGGGAAGCCTCATTTCCGTGTATTTAATTATTGGGTGCTGTGGTTTTTCCTCTTAAAAATTAAGCTGTTCGAGAAGGACCTAACAGACATCTACAGAACTCTACACCCAAAAGCAACAGGATACACATTCTTCTCAAGTGCACATGGAACATTTTCCAGAATAGACCACATACTAGGCCATAAAAAGAACTTCAGTAAAGTCGAAAATATTGACATTCTACCAACCAACTTCTCAGATCATAAAGGTATTAAACTAGAATTAAATTTTAGAAAGAAAACAAAAAGGCTCACAAATACATGGAGACTTAACATTCTCCTAATTAATCAATGGGTCAATGATCAAATCAAAACAGAAATCAAAGAGTATATGGAGACAAATGACAACAACACAAAGCCACAACTTCTATGGGACCCAGCAAAGGTAGTTCTAAGAGGAAAGTATATTGCAATCCAGGCCTATCTAAAGAAAGAACATTCCCAAATGAATAGTCTAAAGACACAATTACTGAAATTGGAAAAAGAAGAACAAATGAGACCCAAAGTCACCAGAAGGAGGGACATAATAAAGATCAGAGAATAAATAAATAAAATTGGGAAGAACAAAACAAAAGAAAAAATCAATGAAACCAAGAGATGGTTCTTTGAAAAACTAAACAAAATAGATAAACCCCTAGCCAGACTCATTAAGAGAAAAAGAGAATCTACACACATAAACAGAATCAGCAATGAGAAAGGAAAAATCACGACGGATCCCACAGAAATACAAAGAATTATAAGAGAATACTATGAAAAGCTATATGCTAGCAAGCTGGAAAACTTAGAAGAAATGGACTTCTTAGAAAAATACAACCTTCCAAAACTGACCAAACAAGAAACAGAAAAACTAAACAGACCAATCACCAGCAACGAAATTGAAGCAGGAATCAAAAAACTACCCAAGAACAAAACCCCCGGACCTGATGGATTCACCTCTGAATTCTACCAAACGTATAGAGAAGAAATAACACCGATTCTCCTTAAAGTTTTCCAAAAAATAGAAGAGGAGGGAATACTTCCAAACTCATTCTATGAAGCCAGCATCACTCTAATACCAAAACCTGGCAAAGACCTCACCAAAAAAGAAAATTACAGACCAATATCCCTGATGAACATGGATGCAAAAATACTCAACAAAATATTAGCAAACCGAATTCAAAAATACATCAAGAGGATCATACACCATGATCAAGTGGGATTCATCCCAGGGATGCAAGGATGGTACAACATTCGAAAATCCATCAACATCATCCACCACATCAACAAAAAGAAGAACAAAAACCACATGATCATCTCCATAGATGCTGAAAAAGCATTTGACAAAATTCAGCATCCATTCCTGATTAAAACTCTCAACAAAATGGGTATAGACGGCAAGTACCTCAACATCATAAAGGCTATATATGACAAACCCACAGCTAACATCATACTTAACGGCGAGACGCTGAAAGCTTTTCATCTAAGATCGGGAACAAGACAGGGATGCCCAATCTCTCCACTGTTATTCAACATAGTACTGGAGGTCCTAGCCACAGCAATCAGACAAAACAAAGACATACAAGGCATCCAGATTGGTAAAGAAGAAGTCAAATTGTCACTATTTGCAGATGACATGATACTGTACATAAAAAACCCTAAAGATTCCATTCCAAAACTACTAGAACTAATATCTGAATTCAGCAAAGTTGCAGGATACAAAATTAACACACAGAAATCTGTTGCTTTCCTATACACTAATGATGAACTAACAGAAAGAGAAATCAGAAAAACAATTCCATTCACAATTGCATCAAAAAGAATAAAATACCTAGGAATAAACCTAACGAAGGAAGTGAAAGACCTGTACTCTGAAAACTACAAGACACTCCTAAGAGAAATTAAAGAGGACACTAACAAATGGAGATTCATCCCATGCCTTTGGCTAGGTAGAATAAATATTGTCAAAATGGCTATACTACCTAAAGCAATCTATAGATTCAACGCAATCCCTATCAAACTACCAACAACTTTCTTCAATGAACTGGAACAAATAATTCTAAAATTCATATGGAACCACAAAAGACCCCGAATAGCCAAAGCAATCCTAAGAAGGAGGAATAAAACAGGGGGAATTATGCTCCCTGACTTCAAGCTCTACTACAAAGCCACAGTAATCAAGACAATTTGGTATTGCCACAAAAACAGACCCACAGACCAGTGGAACAGAATAGAAAATCCAAACATTAACCCAAACATATACAGTCAATTAATATTTGATAAAAGTGCCTTGGATATACAATGGGGAGATGACAGCCTCTTCAGCAGCTGGTGTTGGAAAAACTGGACAGCTACGTGTAAGAGAATGAAACTGGACTACTGTCTAGCCCCATACACAAAGGTAAACTCAAGGTGGATCAAAGACCTGAATGTAAGTCATGAAACCATAAAACTCTTAGAAAAAAACATAGGCAAAAATCTCTTGGACATAAACATGAGCGACTTCTTCATGAACATATCTCCCCGGGCAAGGGAAACAAAAGCAAAAATGAACAAGTGGGGCTATATCAAGCTGAAAAGCTTCTGTACAGCAAAGGACACCATCAGTAGAACAAAAAGACATCCTACAGTATGGGAGAATATATTCATAAATGACGTATCCGATAAGGGGTTGACATTCAAAATATATAAAGAACTCACGCACCTCAACAAACAAAAAGCAAATAATCCATTTAAGAAATGGGCAGAGGACATGAATAGACACTTCTCCAAAGAAGAAATTCAGATGGCCAACAGGCACATGAAAAGATGCTCCACATCGCTAATCATCAGAGAAATGCAGATTAAAACCACAATGAGATATCACCTCACACCAGTGAGGATGGCCAACATCCAAAACACAAACAACAACAAATGTTGGCGAGGATGTGGAGAAAAGGGAACCCTCCTACACTGCTGGTGGGACTGCAAATTAGTTCAACCATTGTGGAAAGCAGTTTGGAGGTTCCTCAAAAAACTCAAAATAGAAATACCATTTGACCCAAGAATTCCACTCCTAGGAATTTACCCTAAGAATGCAGCAGCCCAGTTTGAAAAAGACATATGCACCCCTATGTTTATTGCAGCACTATTTACAATAGCCAAGAAATGGAAGCAACCTAAGTGTCCATCAGTAGATGAATGGATAAAGAAGATGTGGTACATATACACAATGGAATATTATTCAGCCATAAGAAGAAAACAAATCCTACCATTTGCAACATGGATGGAGCTAGAGGGTATTATGCTCAGTGAAATAAGCCAAGCCGAAAAAGCCTAGTACCAAATGATTTCACTCATATGTAGAGTATAAGAACTAAGAAAAAAACTGAAGGAACAAAAAAGCAGCAGACTCACAGAACCCAAGAACGGACTAATAGTTACCAAAGGGAAAGGGACTGGGGAGGATGGGTGGGAAGGGAGGGATAAGAGGGAAAAAGGGGCATTACGATTAGCAGATGTAATGTTGGGGGGGCACGGGGAGGGCAGTACAACTCAGAGAAGACAAGTAGTGATTCTATAGCATCTCACTATGCTGATGGACAGTGACTGTAATGGGGTTGGTGGGGGGGACCTGATGAAGGGGGTAGTGTAATCACCCTAATATTGCTCATTTAATTGTAGATTAATGATATCAAAATAAACTTAAAAAAATTAAGCTGTTCGATTGCCTCTCTGCACAACTGGACGCACACTGAGGAGGCAGAGCCCCGATTGTTCCTGGGGTCGGGGGGGGGGGGCCGGCCCAGCTCCTGGGACCCTGGTTTGGAGGACGGTCTTTCATGGCTCATCCCAAGGTGGCTGTAAGCGGCAGGCTCCCCCGGCCATGCCTTCACAGGGCACAGGGGCCTCTCCCAAAAGCCAGCTCCCCATCTGCATGCCCCACACTCCCTCCTCTTTGCCCCTGGTAAGTGAGGCTGGGTGGGAGTAACTGGTGCCAAGTTTTCCCAGGCCCGCCAGCCATCGGCGACAGGGTCTTTGTATTCAGTGTCCTGTTCCCGCTAGATCTGGACTGGAACCTCCTTGCCCCGCGCGGCACTCTCCCAGGCTTCCCCCACCCCGGGGACCCTGATGCAAGCTGCACGGGGAAGCCTGTCCCTCTCCTCCCGCGCGCCCGCCTGCTCCTGCCCTTTCCCAGTTACTGCCCGTGTGGATTTGCATGCGGGTTTGCTTGTGGGCTCCATAGCAACAACTACCAAATGGCCAGGGATAACAGAGGGGCTCTGGGGGCAGATGGGGGAACCTGATCAGACGGTTTGACTTTCAAAATGAACTCTGGCAATTTAACTGCGGGCTTGGCACAGGGTGGCAGCCCCTTCCCGGCCTCTTCGGCCCCCAGAGCCCCTCGCCAAGGGCCTGGTCCCTACCTTCCGAGGGGGAGGCGTCGCGGCATCATGAGAGGAGCCGGGGGCCTGGGTCCGGGAACAACCAAAAGAACAGGGAAGCCAAGCAGCACCTGCCGGAGGGCAGCCGACCCTCTGGGAACATCTCCATCTCAGGATGGGGAGCTCAAGCCACACCTGGCCTTTTGTCCCTGGCCCATCGCTGCTTCTCCTCTTGTTACTCCCTTCCTTTAGGCCTCGGGCCTTGCTTCTGGGGCCAAAATCCAGAGGAATAATTCTCTAATTCCTCATGTGTCCAACCCTGGGCTGTTTACAAAATTCGTTCATCGCTGCAAATCTCAAGCCCTGGTGGGGCTGGAGGGCCACATCTTGGGTATCATCCTCGCTTAAAGATGAGCAAACTGCTGCCCAGGGCAAAGGGGACAGGTGGGAAGAGAGGGCAGCGACCTGGCCTCCCACTGCCATAGTGAACTGGAAACCCCCTCCCTATTTTGGAGGTTTTACTTTTGAGTCCGACTGGACTTTTCCAATTATATTGATTGTAAGAGCATATTCCCAGATGTTTCCTCACTTCCCGATCCCACAGATCTGTGAGTTAAGGGCATCTACCCTGGAGAGGGCTCCTGCGGCCCCTCCAACTCTGTGGTACTTGGCCTCTGCCCCTGGCACCTGGGAGCACGGTGGGAACATGGTGGAGGGAAAATGCCCCGTAAGGCAACAAAAGACCAAAATGTGTTGCTTGGGGAGGAGGGAAAAAACCCATGTCCTGATCATGCTCTTAATAGATGCAGAAATGAGGCTTAGGGAGGTCACGCAACTTTTCTGAGCACACACACGTGCACACATAGAGTGTTTCTGTACTTACCAGATGTCACAAAAGGACAGGTGCCCCCAGAAGAAAATCTTCCTGCCCTTTCCCCAGAGCCCTGGGCCCTCTCCCCTCTCTGTCTCCACCCCTACCACTGCTCCACCCCATCCCCATCCCATAGGAGGAATTCTCAGGGGTCTCACGGGCTGGTCGTTAAAATTTTAAAAGTAACTGCGTGGCAGGCAGGGAGCAGGTTTTCAGGGTACAGACAGAGTGGATGTGTGCAGCAGGGATGGTATATGCGGTGTGTGGGCCAAGCCCAGCTAGCTTTGCGTACAGCAGAGGAAGGCAAATTACAGCCTGCAGACCAAATCCAGGCGTCTGCCTGTTTTTGTAAATCGTTATTGGAACACGGCAGCCCATTCGTTTGTGTATAGTCTGTGTCTGCTTTCTTGAAAGCAGAGTTGAAGAGTTGCAGCAGAGACTATGGCTCCCAAAGACTAAAATATTTATTGTTTTTCCTTTTAAGAAAATACTTCCTTTCCCCTGTTTAGGAGATTAATTGCAGGAATGTTCTCAATTCACTTTTTTCATTCTCATACAACTGGGTCATCTGTCCAACTATTCTTTGTCAGTCACTATTTTGGGACAACCATTTATTTAAGGAACATTCACTGAAACTCTTCTAGGAGCTAGGAACTAGTATAACTCAGGATATACATGGAAGGAACACGCACCACCCACAAGGGGCTCGCAGGATCCCAAGAGATTGACCAAAAATGTGGGCACAGGGCATGGTAGAGAAGATGGTGGATAACCCAGTGCAGGCTGGGGCTGGGGTGGTAAAAATGAGGAAAGCATCAGAGAAGTTAAGAAAAGCTTCCTGATGGAAATGACAAGGGGCTGAATCTCTAAGAACCACTAGCCAGCAGCAAAGGAGGAGAGTCTGAAGATAAGAGACTTGGAAAGACTCATGGGCGCCTTCAGTTTGAGGTGCTGGTGATATGTCCATGGGGAGATGAACCCAACACCATTCATGCATAAGGGTCCAGAGGTAGGCCTCAGATGCAGGTGTGGAGGTCATTACTATATGTTGGTGTGGTACAGAATGCTGCCTTCTCACTTATAAGAGCGTTTGACCACCAGGTAGAAGTGATTTTTCTCTTCTTATGAGCAATCTTATATTGCTTAATTGTGCTGCTCTAAAGATATTATGGCACTTTGTATTTCAATATGCATGTACTGGCTTTCTCTCTCCATTAAACTGCAAACAACTGAGACTTTGGCCATAATGGAGTAACCATTTACTCTCCTGCCTTAAACAACTAAAAACAGACCAAATATATGAAACAATGGTTTCAGAAATTGGATAACAGGCATCATAGAAGAGTGAGCTCTGAGAGAGGAAAAGCCTTTCTACAAGCTGCCCAGTTCATGATCTAAAGAGAGTTTCTAGGTCACAGAACAGGAGGTGGGAGCCCACAACATCCAGGGATTCCATCAAGTTAAAGAGATAATGTTCAGAGTTCAGGAGGGCCAAGGAGAGAGTTGCACAAAGGAAAGGAGAACTCCAGAGATCTGCAGAGGGATCACCTGAAGCCTTTGGCAGACTACTGATTAGTACATGTACGTAAGATTCCTGAGGCTAGGGGAAGGAAAGTAGCAGACAGAACAAGCCTAGGAGCTTACCCAGGCCAGGAATAACTCATGTGTCTAACAGCCAGTAGAAAGACCTCCTAATCTAGGGAATATCAATCAGAGTTCTCAAAAAGATATTGTGTCAGAAGGGGGCTAAATTAGCCCTAGACTAAAAGTTATTCTAAGAGTGTGAACCAAAGTTTTAAAATATTCTTGAAAAAATCAAACTGTTTCCAAGTAACTTAACTATGAACCAGAAAGAGTCCATAAATATTTAAAGGAATAAGCACAGGGATTAACAATGTCTGGCATCTGATAAAAAATTACCAGACATGCAAAGAAGCAGGAAATGTCCCCATAACCAGGAAAAAGCAATTAGAGAAATAGATCCACCAGTTACACAGCTGATAAATTTAGTAGACAAGGGTATTAAAGCAGCTACTGAAATGTAATTTATATGTTCAAGATAGTAAAGGGAAGCACAAGCATAACAGGAGGAGAAATAGACGATGTTTTTTAAAAGACCAAACAGAACTTCTAGAAGTGAAAAATTCTGAGATGAAAAATAGTCTGGATGGGATTAACAATGCATTAGACACAGAAGAAAAAAAGAATAGTCAACATAAATACATAGGAATAGAAACTATTCAAAATGAAATATACAGAGAAAAATAACTGAAAAAAAAGTAAGGCATCAGTGGAGAACTGCAGGACATCAAACACTGTAAGAAATGTATAATTGGAGTTCCAGAAATAACAGAGAGAAAAAAAGGAAGGACGGAAAAAATAGTTGACAAAATTAAAGACCAAAAATTTCCGAATTCAATGAACTCTATAAAGTATAGATCCCAGATCAATGAAGCTCAAACAGAAAACCACACCAATAACCAATAATCATATCATAATCAAATTGTGAAAAAACAGTGATAAAGAAGAAATAAATCTTATGAGCAGCCAGAGAAAAAAACATAGGAAGTATCCAGGATCAAATATAAGGATGACTATAGACTTCTTGTCCAAAACAATGCAAGCCAAAAGACAATGGAGTAACATAGTTACAGAAAGGAAAAAAAAAACCTGTCAACTTAGAATTCTACATCCTTTGAAAACGAAGCTTAAATAAAAGCTTAGAGAATTAATTACCACATACAAGAGCTACGCAAAATGTTACTGAAAGTCCTTTAGGCAAAAGAAAAATGGTTTCAGATGGAAATTTGGACCTACACAGAAGAATAAAAAAATTAGAAGTGGGAAATATATGCAAAATATAAAATAGTAATATAACTGTTTCCTTATGTTTTAAATTTCTTTAAAATATAATTGGCTAAATAAAAAAATAAATTGGAGATGGATCACCTATGCTTTTGAAATTCACATATGTTGTTGCGTGTATCCATAGTTTGCTATTTCTGTTGCTGAATAGTATTCCATCCTATGAATATACCATAATTTGTTTGGTATATTCACTAGTTGATAGAAATTTAAGGTGTTCCCAGGTTGTGGCTGTGATGAATAAGGCTGCCATAAATATTCACATGCAAAACAACATGGCATATGTTTTCATTCCTCTGGGTGGAACAAAGGAATGGAACTGCTGCTGGGTTATGTGGTAACTGTATACTTACTAAATAAGAAACTGCCCAAGTGTTCCATAAAATCACTGCACCATTTTGCATTCCCTGGCAGTGCATGCACATTCCACTGTCTTTGCATTATCACCAAACCTGAAATATAGGAAGTATGTGTATAAATAATGTTCTTGTCTCATTGTGGCTTAAATTTGCATTTCCATCTTTTCACATGCTTACTTGCCATTCATGTATGTTCTTTACTGAAGTCTCTACTTAAATCTTTTACTCACTGGTGAGGTAGGGAATGTTTGTCTTCTTAGTAATGATTTGTAGGAGTTCTTTGTAAGTTCCAAACACAAATCCTTTATCAGGTACATGGTTTTGCAAATATTTTCTCCCCATCTGTGGCTTATCTTTTCATTTTATTAAGTCTAATTTACCAACTTTTTATTTTGTAGCTTGTGCTTTTTGTGTCTTATCTTTGCCTGAGCCAGATTTTTTGTAAGATCTTTTTCCTATGTTTTCTTCAGAATTTTTGTAGTCTTAGCTCTTATATTTAAATCCAAAATCCATTTCAAGTTAATTTTTGCATATGGTGTGAAATAGGAATTGAAGCCTTTTTTTTTCATATGGTCATCCAACTGTTTCCAGTACCATTTGTTGAAAAGATTATCCTTTTGCCACTGAATTGCTTTGACATATATGTAGAAGTAAAACATATGTCAATAATGACAAAGATTTTTAGGGGGAGAAATGGAAGTGCATTGCTCTAAGATTCTTTTTTTTTTTGGTATCATTAATATACAATCACATGAGCAACATTGTGGTTACTAGATTTCCCCCATTATCAAGTCCCCCTCACATACCCCATTACAGTCACTGTCCATCAGTGTAGTAAGATGCTATAGAGTCACTACTTGTCTTCTCTCTGCTATACTGCCTTCCCTGGGCCCTGCCCCCCATCTTATGTCTGCTAACCATAATGCCCCTTATTCCCCTTCTCCCTCCCTTCCCACCCACCTTCCCCAGTCCCTTTCCCTTTAGCAATTGTTAGTCCATTCTTGGGTTCTGT
>JAVSCE010018954.1:0-90538 GCA_032199065.1 Smutsia gigantea
AGGACCTAACAGATTTAAGTATATATAGAATCTTAATTTTTTCCAAAGCAATCAAATATCAATTTGGTATAATTGAAAGTTGTGCATTAAACATTAAAAAAAAAAGTGGAAGGATTTCTAACATTTATCTGCATTTGAACAGAGAATCTACATGGTTTCACTTTCAGATTTCTCCAAGGAGGCCATTGTCTATTCAGCCTATTTATATATTGCCTAGCTGCACTGTACAAACATTGGAAACCCATAGCTGTGCTTCCTTCTTTATTATTAAAAGATGTGTGTGCATATGAATGAGAGAGACATGAGTTTGGAGAGGATAAGGGAAGAGGAAAAGAAAGGGAAACGAACTTTAACAAAATTTGCACTAACACAGGTAAAATGAAAATAATTCAGAAAACTAGTATATATTACTATAATGTGAAATAGTGAAAAAATAAAAAGGTCTACTTTAAAACTATTCTGTCACACACACAGCACTCACAAACTTCCATTCACAAAATAGTAGACTCGAATGCCCAGATCTGATCATGTGACATTTCTGTTTCTTCAAAGTCCCCAGCAGTATGTCCTCTTTCTATTGTTTTCCACAGCTTTTGATTATAACCTCCAGGAAGTTATTTCTTTCTCTTTATCTTCCGTAAGGAAATCCGAAGAGGGAATTTGGGAATACATCTTCCATCGGGTTTTTAGAACATTTTCCCCAGCCTCTGTTCTGTCATTTTAAGTCTCAAATAATCCCAGTCTCTTTTAATCCAGGGTGGTGGCTCCATTGGCAGTATGATTCTGTAAAACTGTAATGGATTGCCTAAAATATTAATTTTATTACAGTAAACAATGTGCATATATTCAAAATGAAATTATAGGTTCATTACATTATTAGGCTTTCAAGTAAGAGCTACATCCTTAGTCTCTTCACTGAGCCCTTTAGTCCAACTGAGAGGAATTACTGGAAGTTGCCTATTTGATTGGTTTCAACATGAGTATGAAGACTACACCCTTAATTTTGTTCTTATCAAAGGCTAAATCCTAACTGGCCTTTGTCGCTCAAAATTTTTCTTAATCTTTCTCTTACAAATTGGATATGAGAAACTTAACATATTTTAATCCTGCAGGTTCCAGAATTTCTGAATTTTCTCTCCTTTTTAAATTCTGCTTATTAACTGTCCAATTCTTTTATCATGTTTCTCTTGTACCTTTTCAAATGTAGGTAATGATGGTTGAGGGCGGAAGTAGTATGTTAGTAACCTGCCCATGAGCCTATTTCCTTAATTACTTGCCTTTAAAAGACTTGTAGGTAATAATTTTTCCTAATTGATTGAATTCCTTTTAGCCTAGATAGAGCCTGACCCAAAAATAAAAGCCACTTTTTCTAGTCTAAGCTGTGATATCAAAGGTTCTCAAAGTCTCAGAACGTTATGGGGTAAAATATTTACTTTTTTCTCTTATTTCATGTTAGTTCAAATAGGCTACTGCTGTATTCCATGACATCCTCAATCCTGAGCTCAGAGTAGGAGACAATATTTTTTTATTTCATGTTGACATGGCAGAGAAAAAAGAGCTATAGTAAACCATGAAATGGCTTCTCCTCAATCTTTTACTCAAAATTGGCATGTTACTTTCACTCCTGTTGCATTAGCCCAAGTGTTAGGGACTGAATAGTATCCCCAAAATATTGAATCCTTAACTTGCAGCACGATTGATTATATTTGAACATAGGGCCTTTACAGAGGTAATTAAGGTTAGTGAAGTCATAATTTTGCTGTGATCCAATGTGCTGTGACTGATGTCCCTATAAGGAGAGAGAAACATCAAAGATGAGCACGCACAGCAGAAAGGCAGTGTAAGGACACAGCAAAAAGGTGGTTGCCTGCTAGCCAGGAAAAGTAGTATCACCAGAAACCAAACCTGAAGACACCTTGATCTTGATCTTGGACTTCTAGACTCTGGAACTGGGAAAAAAGTAAATTTCTGTTGTTTTAGCTTCCCAGTCTGTGGTATTTTGTTATGGCAGCCTGAACTGATTAATGCACCAAGTAAGTTACATGCACAGTTAGGGGACCAAAGTACTGCCTCCTTTCTTTTTCTTCTGGCCTTCCTGGCATCCTATGGTGTGTGATGGTAGCTGGTTTAAGGCAGGGGACATATTAGGGGCACTAATGGTCTATATTTATAAGGTCAGCACAACCACATATTGCCATATACAAAAGTGAAGGTGTAAATCTGATTATACACTTTTGCTACTTCCAAACTCACCTCTAGCATTGAGGGTTAGGGTTTTAAAACTGGTTGTGTGAACAGAAATGGCTTCATGAAACTATTTCAGAATGGACTGAGGTTTAATAGAAGCTCCGGTTTTCCTCCTGCCTTCCAACTGGATCTGCACCTCTGTGTTTATCTGATTTCCACATCAAATCTCCTCAAAAGCTTTCTTTTGAAAAAAGATATCCAGAGCTAAAATGTGTTTGAAAACTATCCATGAAACTCTTTAACTTAATATACAGGATTTTTGAATATACAGGTCTATTTCTTTTCTTCCTCTTTATATCTAAAACAATCTTGGGACATTTTGTTGATTTCATTCAAAATGTTTCCTTTGCCTAGATCCTTTCTTCCACCCACAATGGCTACACTTTACATGGGACCACATAGTACATTGTCTTACACCGAGTTACTTGTGTAGCATCAAAGGCCCATCAGAGCAAAACCATTTTGTCAAAGATGCCACTGTAGGACAAGTTGCAGGGCTGCCTGCCTGGACTGCAGCTCCAGGAACAGGAGGAGCTCCTCCCTGCTCCTGTAAAGTTTGGGTAAGGTACAAAGAAAGTAGATCTGTCATGTGTGTAAAGGGAAACATCAAGGTAAAAAGGAACTCCAGACTGCCTGCTTTTCTACACCCAGTGACTCACACCCCCGTGGGAGGTGCCCTTTTCCGGTTCCCTGATAAAAGCTAGCCTAGTGGCAGGGTGGGTACAACTTCGGTAAAGCAGCTGCCCGAATGGTCGTCCACCCCTTCTTAGTAACCCTTTAAAAAACTCCTTGACTAGCCAAGCTGGGCTGGTCTGAGTCATCCTTTGGCCTATTGGGTTCCCTCACAATTTGGGGGAAGGTGCTTCTTTTAGGTCCCTCCAGAAAATTCATTTGACAACAGTGTGGGTGAAAGTCATGAACGACCATGGAACAGGGACACAGAAAAGGTTGATAGTTGGGAACGTACCTCATTGATATCAGAAAGGTTTCTCAGTGTCTGGGTTAAATAAGAAGCAAATGTGTCTTTCCTGGCCAATTCTCCAACAGCACTTAAAACTGGATTTTATTGTGAGATAAAATGACACTTCTAAAACTGCAGGATCTCAGCTTTATCTTGGCTATTGCTTATCTTCTGCAGGACTTTGTCCCAAACAGCCTGAAGGTTAAGCCTCCATCTGTGTGGCATTTTATAATTTCAAAAAAGAAAGGCTCAGAGATGGAAAACTGAGGCTCCAAGAAGCCAGGAGAGTGTACTATTAGTTAAAGAGGGACCTTTAAAACATGAATTGATCTTTCCTTCTATTTCTAAATTGTATAGTCCCTACATTAACTCATATTTCTCTGCATCCAACAAGAAATAAAATTCTATGGATTGCATGGTTCTCTGACTAGAAATCTCGTTAGAATCTGTGGACAAAAATCTCTTCATGTCTCCCATTTTAAGCCTAAGTTATTTCTAGCTTCAGTGAAGATAGAAAACAGCTGTTCATCTTCCATAAGCTACATTTCACAACTCTATTAAACAGTCCTTCCTGACTCTACCTTGGGCTGATACCCATTTACATTTTATTATTATTTTAGGATTGGCATTATCTTATACAATTAGCTTCTTTTTCATATTGATGCCTATGTCTCTCCACAAGGAGTTTTGTAGGTCATAGTGTAAGTCAGTGCATCATGAAGATGAATTGCTAGGAGGAGGAAAAAACAGGAAAATGTGGGATTGACAAATAGGGAAAGAAAATGGTTAGGTCAGGTTAGTTAATGAACCAAGAAAGTGAAAGAACATATTTACAGACCTTTTTTTTTTTAATTTTCCTTTATGCATCTATAAAATATCACTGTTAAACAATCTGGGTTTGTTAATGTGTAAGAAGAAAAAAAATGCTGAGGAATATTTTATTTTCCCTAATTATCAGTTTTACCCTGGCAACCATCTACTAAAACCAATAATAAAAAAGAGCATGATTTGTTTCTCCTACAGTTGGCTGAATTTAGTTAAATTAAAAATAAAGTGTTATTGACATTAGCTTCAGAAGATAAAGATCCAAAGCAGTGGTTTAGCAAGAAAGTGATTAAATTCTGTGGGTATATATGATGGGTCCTGTGTCTGATGAAAGATTTTTATATTGACTCTTCTTATGGACCTTGCTCTAAAAGCTCCCTAAATAAATCACTAATGGTAATGTAAGGCAATGGCTAATGGAGATGCTACTTTTACAGCTCAAGGGTGAAATATTTGCTTAAGAAATAGGTGTACTAGACTTCCCTGAGACTCTCTTTCCATAATTAATGAGTTGATTAATTATATGTGTACTATGAACGATGATGTCTGGATAATGATTACTGACCCATATGCAGCTCCCAAACCACAGCAAACTTCTGAAATTCAATTACAAGGTCCAGATGCCATATACTGCATATGTAAACTGTTTCAGGAAGGGAGATTGCATATTAATAACATTGTTTATGTGGGTTATCTCTACAGCCTAGTGACTCTTCTGCAAAAAAATTTTTGGAGAAACTGGACTGTTTTCAAGTTTATTTCAACCTTCAGGTACATTACACCTTTAATCATAGTATCTTTAGCATCTTTATTTAGATTATTAAAAGCTCTTAGATACTTTTGTTGGAGCTTTCTGATTTGATTAGTATCTTTCAAAAATGAAAACAGGTCCCTGTGTATTCCTGATATCCTAGGAAAGTACCATTTGTATATTGCCAAACTGACTTCCTTCTGATTCTACAAAGTTCAGAACAGCAACTTGTATTTCTAGAAAAATGTAAAAACCAAATCTTTGTTAAAAAAATAAAGTAAAACATTCATATCCAGCAACTGACATGTGTACATTTTTTTAAACCCTGAAATGTATTTAAGTTTGACTACTCCTAACTGTTTATGCAACTTAGTCATTTACCTATCACATTCCCTGAGTACCTCCTAACAGCCAGTATCTGCACTGAGTGCCTCTGCATGGAGATGCCATGTGAAGCAGTGGCCTTCTGGGAACTCAAGCAGATAGTTACACAAGTGGTTTCCTGAAGAGTCATAGCGGAGTTTGTTGAAAATGAAGAATCTAGGGCCCTGCCCATAGATATGTTGATTAAATTCTAGTGAGACAATCCTGGGATTGGGTGTGATCAGATTGGGTCTGGAGATTTTGATGCCATCATCTCTTAAATATATCCTGAGACAGACTTGCCCAAAGAATGGAGAAATTCCTGAGCCCTGATGCAAACCCAGTGATCCTTCCCCATGTAGTTGCAGAGAGGGAAATACACATAGAAGGAAAAATGATCCAAGCAAGCTATCCTCTCCTTTTTTGTCCTTTCTCCTACTACTTTAGTTCACATCTAATCTTTCTTCCAATGATTAGCCAAGGAAATAAGATATGGAGGGTTTTTCCCAGACCCACACTAAGCCAGAGCCTCCAGGTAAAGCAAAGATCTAAGTGTCTGCTTTTCAATCTTTGACTTTCTTTTTCTTTCTTCCTTTAATTGACCTCTGGTTGGAGAAACACTGGTCTTAGAAAGAGCCTGGCTCTGAATTGCCACAGTGATGGGACCTTAGGCAAATCAGTTAAGTATTTTGAGCTTTGGTTTGTTTTTCATCTGTACAATGGGATTTCCACTAAAGGTTCTCTATGGTCTTTCAGCTCTAATATTTTATTATTGATTTTAATTTCATTACAGCTTTATTCATTTCCATTCTGGTACAGATCCCTTTTATAGGAATCCCTTTAAACAAAAACCTTGAGTTTTTTTTTTCTTGATAACTTCTTTCCTACATTAATTCTTCTCCTTAAAAAAATTATTTTTTGGTGGTTTCCATAGAGTTGAGAGGTGATGGGGTTTGGATGAAATAGGTGAAGGGAAAAAAATTAGTGAGAATGTTGATATCTTGATGTGCGTTATGGTTACATGCATGTGTATATACATATCAACATTCACCAAGCTGTAAACAAAGATTTGCCCAAATTATTACATGTTAAAAACAGTTTATTTTCTCTTCTTTACCACGACTTCCTCAATTCTTGAAATCAGCTTAGATTGGAAAACATACTAAAATCTATTTCTCTTCTTTTTCTTATTTACATTTGATTTTTTTCTAAAGAAATCCAGAAAAATTGAAAAAATATCACATTTTGTAATCGTTATTTTACATTGTTTCTATTGTGATTATTTTTCATTCACTGGAAAAGATATTTCCAAGGATATGCCCCTTTGTTAATAAGAGACAGGCTTTCAATGAAAAGAATAACATGAAAATGCTGTACTCAGAGAAACCTTGTGATTATTCAACAGGTGGGCAAAGATTCCTTTAAAACTTGAGGACAGAATCAGGGAAATTGAAGAATATGTTTTTAAATATGGGGTGGCAAGAACTATTGATTGGATAAACAAATACATGTAATAGATTAAGATACCTATTTGCAGTACAATAGAACTTCAGTTTAGATAGTTTAATATGATACTAAGACAATGTGAATTAACTTGGTATAGTCCTAGGATCCTTTCAAATATGAGAGAAATATAAATAAGTACCAACAGTAAGACACAATAGAAGAAATACACACAAACCATCCCACTAGGTGAGATGATTGCACTAAAAAAATTCTGACTTCCAGAATGCCCTGTCCCCTGGGATACTGGTCTTCAAATGTCCCAGTGCTGAAGGGACATGTAATGGCATGAAGCAAATAGACTTTGCTTGTTTAAACAGGATTTTTTTTTTTAGCAATCCAGACAGAATGTGATTCCCAAAAGCAATCTGATTGATCAATAACTAAATTTATTCATAATCAAGAATTAGCAAAACCTCAGCAGCAAGCACTTTCCAGGAATAAATTGCTGTTCCTCCTTGGTGCATAAATGACTCTTCCAAATCTGTTTTAACAGATGTCACAATTTTATCTTTTTTTCTCTTTCCTCCATCTGTCACTGACTCAAACTCTCCTTACTCCATTCTTCAGGAACAGCTTTCATCTGCTCTATTTCCTTTAAATATGTGGTACTCTGTTCATTGACTCAATTTTCCTAAAATATGGTTTATTCTAATTAATTTTACCTAAATTGACATAAAGAGTCCTGGGAATATTAGTAAGGACCTTACATACAAATCCATCATAATGTTATGAAATGTAATCAGATTTACATCAAATTTATAAAGTCCTTTGGTCACTGTACAGCACGTGTGTAATATGCCTTTGTTATCTGAGGGGCCACCAAAATGATACCAATTAAGAGGAAATTAGTTCTGATATAAGAGCCAAAAACAATTAAGTAGTTTAACTCATGCATATAACAATCACTTTGTCTCAATCAACTTCTGATTTTCTGTTACACAATGAATATCCTTCTTTCAATTATTTTCCAAGAAGCATTCTATTTTTGGCATATAATACTGATTTTCTTAAACAAAAAACCATGAAGGTACATCCTCAGAATGCTATGAGCTTTAAACCTACGTATGACTTTTGAACAGGGTCTGTTAATGTTGGCTGACTTTGAGAGAACACTAGAATTGAGGGTAACAGTTGTTTTTGAACCTGTTAAGACTAAGTTAACATGTAAATATGTATATGCAAAGTTTGCATACATTTTGCTTTTCTTTTTCATAATGAGAACAATAGGACTCTACAGCAAGAGGAACTCATATTGTAGAGAATAAAGAAAATATGTATGTAAATTATAGTATTTGAATTGAATGTGCAGCCTATTATAAATATATAATTGTGTTTAACACAATGAGTAATTATTTATGTATTAAAAATGCCTCCCAAAATCCTTCATAGGAAATTTTTTTCTAAATACGCTGCCACAATTAACCTATATTTTTCCCATTGAATCATTTTGCTATTTGTTGTGTTGCTTGTTTGCTGAGTAAACTGCAGGACAGCAGGGACCTTTCTTTTTCACCATTTTTTATCCAACACCTAGTTCAGTACTTGAAAATAGTAATGGCTTAATAAACACACATTAAAATGAATGCGGGAGAACCACATGGTAGGCCATGGGAACCCTTTGTACTGTTATGCTCAGTTTCAGCACCAGCAACCTGGCTCCTATTCGCTTTGCTTTTTCTTGCTGTGGAATAAGTATTCCAGGGGCTTCATATCATTAAAGGTCTAGTTTATCAATCCTGCCACCTTGGTTGGCTATACGAACACCATCAGTGATATGTGGCACTGCAGAGAAAGATTGAGAAAAGGTTTATGTCTACTCCTTTTGGCAGTCCTATGTGTACTAGTTAGAACAATTATGGATGGAATGGTAATCTCTGGGATTCCATTTTCCTTTCGTAAAGTAATGCTGTTATTTATGTCATGACTCTTCTGAGGGTCCCACTGCCTGTCAAACTAACCATTAGCCTCTTTCTTTTTTTTTTTAGCATAGCCTTTTTATTTCATACAGTATTTCAATGCAAATGATACCAGAGATAGTCAAAACTTCCATGGTGTAGCCTGATTAATCATTTGCATAACTCTAGCCACATTCAGTAGTATAAAGAGCAAAGGAAAAGTTGCAGGACTAACCAAGTGACATGCTTAATTTCAAAAGTTCCCCCATTCCAAGTGTAGAGACCTTCATATAATACTGTTAAAAAAAAAAAAACAGTAACTAAAGGTGAGAAACAGATTGAAAGCATTGTTATAGATCCTGACCGCCTCCCTCTGCCAAGTTTCCCAAAGGAAAAAGTGTTGGTTCCAGTCTTTGTTTTGGAAATGAAATCAGTTTCAGTTAGCATGACCTACAATTAAAACTGTCTAGAGAACTTTGCTGGTGGGATTCATAGAACAGCCGAACAACCAACTTTCAAGTAGCCAGAAGGTAAAGGCAGTGGAGGGACTTGTGCTCTAGGGAAAGCTACCCATGGGTATCACCCTCACTGCCTTAATCCAGCAAAGGACCACCCGCGGGGCTCTGTACCCAAATCCCATAACTGGCAGCAGCTGGGTGTCCGTGTTCACACACTGGGCTCTACCTAACCTGACTCAAGATCGCATAAACATTAAGGCTGTTTGTCCAGTGGTCTGCCTGTATATACTACTTTGTTTATAAGTGACACCTTTAAATAATTTGCCAAAACTTTGAGGAATTTGAGGCTTGCACCCATCTCAATTAATCAAATGATAAAAATGCTATTCAAAAAAAATAACTTGAATCAAATATGCTATGCTGGTTTCTGACCCAACCCTAGAGTTTAATTTTTACTTGGCATCTTTGTAATCTAACTTTGTAATCTCTAAGTCTTTAACATTTGCCAAAACTTAAAAGCATTTGAGCATTTCCTTGTACTTCATGCTTGATCCACTTCGTGTGCTGTTATAACCCTGCTGACCACATGATTAAACGTAAGGATCATATGGGATCCTTCACAGGGGCATAATTTTGGCTTTGACAGACTTTAACTTTAAACTGGCTAATAAGAATATTTTGTAAACTTTTGACATATGTCTGTAACATTTGCAGGTTTATCATTTTGGTCTTATATACTGTAAAGATTTATTTAATCATTATGAGAGTCCGTTATTTATTTATTTATTTAGGTATCATTAATCTACAATTACATGTGCAATATTATGGTTATTAAACTACCCCCTTCATCAGGTCCCCCCACCAACCCCATTACAGTCACTGTCCATCAGCATAGTGAGATGCTATAGAATGAGTACTTGTCTTCTCTGAGTTGTACAGCCCTCCCCATGCCCCCACAAAATTACATCTGCTAATCGTAATGCCCCTTTTTCCCCCTTGTCGCTCCCTTCCCACCCATCCTCCCCAGTCCCTTTCCCTTTGGTAACTATAAGTCCATTCTTGGGTCCTGTGAGTCTGCTGCTGTTTTTTTCTTTCACTTTTTTTTCTTTGCTCTTATGCTCCACAAATGAATGAAATCATTTGATACTTGTCTTTTTCCGCTTGGCTTATTTCACTGAGCATAATACCCTCTAGCTCCATCCATGTTGTTGCAAATGGTAGGATTGTTTTCTTCTTATGGCTGAATCATATTCCATTGTGTATATGTACCACATCTTCTTTATCCATTCATCTACTGATGGACACTTAGGTTGCTTCCATTTCTTGGCTATTGTAAATAGTGCTGATAAACATAGGGGTGCATCTGTTCTTTTCAAATTGGGCTGCTGCATTCTTAGGGTAAATTCCTAGGAGTGGAATTCCTGGGTCAAATGGTATTTCTATTTTGAGTTTTTTGAGGAACCTCCATACTGCTTTCTACAATGATTGAACTAATTTGCATTCCCACCAGCAGTGTAGGAGGGTTCCCTTTTCTCCACATCTTCACCAACATTTGTTGTTGTTTGTGTTTTGGATGTTGGCCAACCTCACTGGTGTGAGGTGATATCTCATTGTGGTTTTAATCTGCATTTCTCTGATGATTAGCGAGGTGGAGCATCTTTTCATGTGCCTGTTGGCCATCTGAATTTCTTCTTTGGAGAAGTGTCTATTCATGTTCTCTGCCCATTTCTTAATTGGATTATTTGCTTTTTGTTTGTTAAGGTGCATGAGTTCTTTATATATTTTGGATGTCAACCCTTTATGAGTTACATTATTTATGAATATATTCTCCCATACTGTAGGATTTCTTTTTGTTCTACTGATGGTGTCCTTTGCTGTACAGAAGCTTTTCAGCTTGATATAGTCCCACTTGTTCATATTTTCTTTTGCTTCCCTTGCCCGAGGAGATATGTTCATGAAGAAGTCGCTCATGTTTATGTCCAAGAGATTTTTGCTTATGTTTTTTTCTAAGAGTTTTATGGTTTCATGACTTACATTCAGGTCTTTGATCCACCTTGAGTTTACCTTTGTGTATGGGGCTAGATAGTAGTCCAGTTTCATTCTCTTACATGTAGCTGTCCAGTTTTTCCAACACCAGCTGCTGAAGAGGCCGTCATCTCCCCAATGTATATCCAAGGCTCTCTTATCAAATATTAATTGACTGTATATGTTTGGGTTAATGTTTGGATTTTCTATTCTGTTCCACTGGTCTGTGGGTCTGTTTTTGTGCCAATACCAAATTGTCTTGATTACTAGTAGTAGAGCTTGATTGTGGCTTTGTAGTAGAGCTTGAAGTCAGGGAGCGTAATTCCCCCTGTTTTATTCCTCCTTCTCAGGATTGCTTTGGCTATTCGGGGTCTTTTGTGGTTCCATATGAATTTTAGAATTACTTGTTCCAGTTCATTGAAGAAAGCTGTTGGTAGTTTGATAGGGATTGCATTGAATCTGTAGATTGCTTTAGGTAGTATAGCTATTTTGACAATATTTATTCTTCCTAGCCAAGAGCATGGGATTAATTTCCATTTGTTAGTGTCCCCTTTAATTTCTCTTAGGAGAGTCTTGTAGTCTTCAGAGTACAGGTCTTTCACTTCCTTCGTTAGGTTTATTCCTAGGTATTTTATTCTTTTTGATGCAATTGTGAATGGAATTGTTTCTCTGATTTCTCTCTCTGTTAGTTCATCGTTAGTGTATGGGAAAGCAACAGATTTCTGTGTGTTAATTTTGTATCCTGCAACTTTGCTGAATTCAGATATTAGTTCTAGTAGTTTTGGAATGGAATCTTCAGGGTTTTTTATGTACCGTATCATGTCATCTGCCAATAGTGACAATTTGACTTCTTTACCAATCTGGATGCCTTGTATGTCTTTGCATTGTCTGATTGCTGTGGCTAGGACCTCCAGTACTATGCTGAATAACAGTGGAGAGAGTGGACATCCCTGTCTTGTTCCCGATCTTAGATGAAAAGCTTTCAGAGTCTCGCTGTTAAGTATGATGTTAGCTGTGGGTTTGTCATATATAGCCTTTATGCTGTTGAGGTACTTGCGATCTATACCCATTTTGTTGAGAGTTTTAATCATGAATGGATGCTGAATTTTTTCAAATGCTTTTTCAGCATCTATGGAGATGATCATGTGGTTTTTGTTCTTCTTTTTGTTGATGTGGTGGATGATGTTGATGGATTTTCGAATGTTGTACCATCCTTGCATCCCTGGGATGAATCCCACTTGGTCATGGTGTATGATCCTCTTGATGTATTTTTGAATTCGGTTTGCTAATATTTTGTTGAGTATTTTTGCATCTACGTTCATCAGGGATATTGGTCTGTAATTTTCTTTTTTGGTGAGGTCTTTGCCCGGTTTTGGTATTAGAGTGATGCTGGCTTCATAGAATGAGTTTGGAAGTATTCCCTCCTTTTCTATTTTTTGGAAAACTTTAAGGAGAATGGGTGTTATTTCTTCTCTATATGTCTGGTAGAATTCAGAGGTGAATCCATCTGGTCCGGGGGTTTTATTCTTGGGTAGTTTTTTGATTACCAATTCGATTTCGTCGCTGGTGATTGGTCTGTTTAGTTTTTCTGTTTCTTGCTTGGTCAGTCTTGGAAGGTTGTATTTTTCTAAGAACTTGTCCATTTATTCTATGTTTTCCTGCTTGTTAGCATATAGATTCTCATAATATTCTCTTATGATTCTTTGAATTTCTGTGGGGCCCGTCATGATTTTTCCTTTCTCATTTCTGATTCTGTTTATGTGTGTAGATTCTCTTTTTCTCAATGAGTCTCGCTAGGGGTTTATGTATTTTGTTTATTTTTTCAAAGAACCAGCTCTTGGTTTCATTGATTTTTTTCTATTGTTGTAATTTTATTTATTTCTTCTCTGATCTTTATTATGTCCCTCCTTCTGGTGACTTTGGGCATCATTTGTTCTTCTTTTTCCAATTTCAGTAATTGTGTCTTTCGACTATTCATTTGGGATTGTTCTTCCTTCTTTAAATAGGCCTGGATTGCAATATACTTTCCTCTTAGAACTGCCTTTGCTGCGTCCCACAGAAGTTGCGGCTTTGTGTTATTGTTGTCATTAGTCTTCACATATTGTTTGATCTCTGTTTTTATTTGGTCATTTATCCATTGATTAATTAGGAGCATGTTATTAAGCCACCATATGTTTCTGAGCCTTTTTATTTTCTTTGTACTATTTATTTCTAGTTTTACACCTTTGTGATCTGAGAAGTTGTTTGGTAGAATTTCAATATTTTTGACTTTACTGAGGTTCTTTTTGTGGCCTAGTATGTGCTCTATTCTGGAAAATATTCCATGTTCACTTGAGAAGGATGTGTATCCTGCTGCTTTTGGGTGTAGAGTCTGTAGATGTCTGTTAGGTCTATCTGTTCTAGTGTGTTGTTTAGTGCCTCTGTGTCTTTACTTATTTTCTGTCTGGTTGATCTGTCCTTTGGAGTGAGTGGTGTGTTGAATTCTCCTAAAATGAATTCATTGCTTTCTATTTCCTCCTTTAATTCTGTTAGTATTTGTTTCACATATGCCGGCGCTCCTGTGTTGGGTTCATATATATTTATAATGGTCATATCCTCTTGTTGGACTGACCCCTTTATCATTATGTAATGTCCTTCTTTATCTCTTGCTACTTTCTTCGTTTTGAAGTCTATTTTGTCTGATACAAGTGCTGCAACACCTGCTTTTTTCTCCCTGTTGTTTGCATGAAATATCTTTTTCCGTCCCTTCACCTTTTGTCTGTGTATATATTTGGGTTTGAGGTGAGTGTCTTGTAAGCAACATATAGATGGGTTTTGCTTTTTTATCCACTCTATTACTCTGTTTATTTTGATTGGTGCATTCAGTCCATTTACATTTAGGGTGATTATCGATAGGTATGTACTTATTGCCATTGCTGGCTTTAGATTCGTGGTTACCAAATGTTCAAGGTTAGCTTCTTTACTATCTAGCAGTATAACTTAACTTTCTTGTTAAGTTATTGTGAACACAGTCTGATGATTCTTTATTTCTCTTCCTTCTTATTCTTCCTCCTCCCTTCTTTATATACTAGGTGCTTTATTCTTTGCCTTTAGTTAGTATTTGGATGGTCTGCTTTCTTTGCTATGATTATATTTTCTCTGGTGACATCTTTTTACCCTTAAGAGTGCTTCCATCTAGAGTAGTCCCTTTAAGATATCCTGTAGAGGTGGTTTATGGGAGGCAAACTCCCTCAGTGTTTGCTTGTCTGGGAATTGTTTAATCCCTCTCTCAAATTTAAATAATAATCAGGCTGGATACAATATTCTCCGTTCAAGGCTCTTCTGTTTCATTATGTTAAATATATCATGCCATTCTCTTCTGGCCTGTAAGGTTTCTGTTGAGAAGTCTGATGATAGTCTGATGGGTTTTCCTTTGTAGGTGATCTTTTTTCTCTCTCTAGCTGCCTTTAATACTCTGTCCTTATCTTTGATCTTTGCCATTTTAATTATTATGTGTCTTGGTGTTGTCTTCCTTGTGTCCCTTGTTTTGGGAGATCTGTGGGCTTCCATGGACTATGAGACTATTTCCTTCCCCAGCGAGGGAAAGTATTCAGCAATTATTTCTTCAAAGACACTTTCTATCCCTTTTTATCTCTCTTCTTCTTCTGGTACTCCTATAATGAGAATATTGTTCCGTTTGGATTGGTCACACAGTTCTGTTAATATTCTTTCATTCCTAGAGATCCTTTTATCTCTCTCTGCCTCAGCTGCTCTGTATTCCTGTTCTCTGATTTCTATTCAAATAACAGTCTCTTGCATCTCATCCAGTCTGCTGCTAAGCCCGTTGATCGCTTGTCTCATTTCTGCATTGTTTTTCCTCACTTCCCTCACTTCCTCCCTCAGCTCTTGCATATTTCTCTGTAGATCCATCAGTATGGTTATGACTTTTATTCTGAATTCTTTTTCAGGAAGATTGTGCATTTCCATCCCTTCAGGCTCCCTCTCTGGGGTTGTCTGGCTGATCTTAGTGTGTACCATATTCCTCTGTCTTTTCCTGGCGATATAAGTGGTTCTAGTAGGCACCACGTGTGTCAGCTGGGAGAACAAAGTCCCTTCTTGCTTGTTGTTCTCCTTGCCCTTCTCCAGGGCCTGAACTGTTTTCCTGCACACTGGGGGGAGTCTCTGAGATAATCCCTTGAACTGCCTGTGTGCAGGTCACCCTCAGCCTAGACCTGGTTCTGGGGCTCTTCCAGCTTAGCTGCGTGCCCGCTGGGAGTCTACTGTGCCGGCTGGGGAGGGAACGAATGGCGGCTGCTGATATCTGTGGGACGCCTTGGCGTGGCTGCTTTTCCTGGCTTGGGTCTGAAATTCCCCAAGACTCCCAGCCTGCTGGGCTGAGTGTGCTGGGACAATTTTGTTCTGCTGTTGGGCCCTTGTCTCTTTAAGACTTTTAAAAAAATGCCCACTTTTCTTTTGTCCGGGGAGCCAGCTGAGAGGACCCACTTGCATTTTCCATCTCAGATCCTGCACTTCTATTTCTCTAATCTCCGATGCACCACGAGATGTGTGTCAGTGCTCCTGGTGCAGATCACCAGGGCTGGTTATTTGGTGGCCCTGTGCTTCCACTCCCTCCCTGCTCTGAATCTTTTCCTCCCTCTGGTGCTCTAGGGTGGGGTGTGCTTGGGGCCCCCTGGCTCACAGTTTTGTATCTTACCTGCTTCGTGAGGTACTGAATTCTCGCAGCTGTAGATGTAGCCTGGCTGTTGTCCTGTATCTTCTGGTCTCTCTTTCAGGTATTGCTGTATTTGTTGTGTTTTCATAAATATATATGGTTTTAGGAGGAGATTTCCACCGCCCTGCTCACGCTGCCATCTTCCCAGAGAGAGTCAGTTATTTTTAACTAATTGAACAAAAAATGAAAAGAAAATGTTTTTTCATCTCTAAATATGCCATCCTCATCCAAGTGGATTAAGATAAAGCATTTTCTGTTGAAATCAAAATTAGAAACCCTCTATCCATAAACTTACCTTTGTATTTGTGGGGTATTTATGTTTGAAAGGGCTTGGGATTTCTTGGAAGATATATATAAGACCTCACTTAAGAAATTTTTTGGATCTGAAATCATTCCCAATAGAAAAGTGAAGCAGTTGATATGCTGAGCATTCCTAATAAAATTATTTTTTATGAGGCAAGGAAAATTCAAAAGGAAGGTACCAGTAACCTGGTTTCTATATTTACACTGAAATAAAGGATGTTACACATGAAATCATAACTGGCTTTTATTGAGAGTGGTGTAGTGTTGAGAATGACTGTTTACTCATAAAGCTATTTGTCTGTGGTTTCTATTCAGTTAGGATGGAGACCCTTAATGACAATGGCTCTATCTGTATCACTCAGATCAGTAGCATATCCCCGGAGCTGTTTGTTGAATGCTTATTGCTTTAAATTCATTGGCTAAGAATATTGAGAAAATTAATAGGCTGTTAGTTTTACAACTGAAAGGTGTTGAGCAATTATGGTTGGAAATGTTTCATGTATCATTTTTAATGTATTTACAGTGTGTGCTTTAGTAGGAATGGTATATTCTTTGAGTCATTTTGTAGAAAAGTAATCAACTTTACAGCATTCCATGTTTCACATGAAACATTTTATCTATGGATGTTTCTTTATCATTTATTATCTCCTATATCTTTTTACTTTCTCTTGTATGGGTGTCCTTGAATGAAAAGACCAGATTTTAGGCATTTTTATAATTATCTCCTAATCACATTACCTGCCCAGATAGTCACTCCACAAACATTTCTTGAACTGAGTTAACTAGATGTGTTACAAACTTTAATTAGAATCTTAAAAATTCTTCACTGTTTAAATTTTTTTTAATTTTAAGAATATATAATCACTTCTCTTTATCTGCTTTTTGAGAAGAACAAAAGTGAGAAGTTTTATTTTATCAGGATATTAGTCAATGACTTGGATCTAACAGAAAATTTTCAAAGGACAAAACATCACATATTATTTCAGAAAAATAGCTATGGGATTGGTTGGAATTAAAATGCTTTAATCCTCAGCCTAGCCTATATTTTATTTTCTTTCAGCTTTCTTATCTTCATACAGATAGTAGACAGTGAATACAAGACAAAGTTAAGAATATCTTCTCCTAAACTTTTACGTATGTCAAAATAGTAGGCATGAATCTACTTTATATGTGCATCCAGGTTTATCACATTTATAGAAACCTGTTCCACCTCTGTGGCACTCTACGTGTTTCTGTTTTCCTTGCCTATCACTTAGGCCCAGTGTCTTCTTCATTGCTTGCATTTGTCATTCAGCTCCTGTCAATTGTTACATTCATATAGTGCTGTACTGGATCATTTACCTTCTAGTTGCTGTCCCTCAATTCCTTAGTAAATTAAAAAAATGAAATGAGTAGTTAAGTGCTAGTCCTAATCCATACAGTGTATGTCCTCACTACTGTATGCACTCAGTATTTCTTTGCATTTTTATTTCTTTCACAGTAGTAGACCTGATCTCACTACATTTATAGGCAAAGTAAGAAACAGAATGAAAGATGCAAGAGATCCTAGTTATCATAATTAGCAGAATTGTCAAGGCATTATTTTTAGAAAGTTAAAAATATGATTCTCCCGCACACATAAGCACATTTAAAGATTGCATTTCAAGTCATAACGTAATGGCAGAACCAAAATGAAGGTAAAACTACTTCAAAAAACATTTTGTGGAACTGCACATAAAGACATTTTTGGGGAAAATGTTGCAATCAGATTGTCAAGTAAAATACAAAAACAGTATTGTACTGCAGGACAGTAAACTAATCTTTGGGATCTTCTTTTCTACAGTAAAAAATGTACAATTTTTTGAGTAATTTCACATTGCACAATTTATGTAAATGATAATTTCTCTGTGGGTGTGTTTATATGACAAGGCCCAGACAATGAAATTTCTTTCCGTTGATGTTTTAACATTTTTCCAAAGTTTTTGATGATCTTTAACAGAACCAATAAACTTTTACATTGGGCCTAATAAATACAGTATCTGCCTTTTTCCCAAGTGTCTATATAGAATAGAAGAAAATAACTATCATGTTTGTCTCTCAGGGCTGTAAATGACAGACTTAAATCTCAAAATCATAAGGGTCAAACAGAAACTGACATCACAAGGTAGGAACACATCATGAAGACATTTACTCAGGAATTGTAGAGAACTGTAGGGGAGGAAAACTTTTCTCTTTTTTCCCTTTTAGTATCTTTGAATGGCATGATAATTAAATTGGCATAAAACATATACTGAAGGAAAACAAAGATTTTGTACCTATGGGAACCCCCAAAATATGAGGCTCAAAGAAATGACCAATATAGGCAGCTTTTATACTTTTTAGACAAACAATAAATTTGTGAACAATTGACAAGACAAAGAAGTTTGGGGGTGGTGTAATAAATTAGTGAGGAAGTTACAAGGTTTGTTTATACAGGCTTCACAGCCCTGAATTCCCTTTCTCTGGTGATAAGGATGCCTTTTACCTCCTAGTGCAGGAAAAATACCTTCACATGGGAGATTTATTTCCTACCTTCAGGGAGACAAAGGAGGGTCAGAGTGTAACCAGATATTTCTTAAGTAACTTTAATTCAAAGTAATCAATATGACAAAATAGCTTATTTTTCTTTCATCCCAAAGAATCCTTGTGGAGGACTATTGAGTAAACAAGTATTCCCTGTGATATATAGACATTGGTAAATACACAGTGGTAAACTTAAGATCTGTGTAGGGAATTTGGGGATAAAAAACAAAAATCTCTTTGCCAAAGACTTGGGCATGTAAACACAGTCTGTTACTTGAATTGTTTTAATTTCATTATCCAGTAGGATCTAGTGACTAGCTTCCTAGGCATTGTTTATCAAGGTAAATGCCTAGGCTACTGCAAAATGCAGCTCTCCACAACTGGAAGATGTTGTGTAAATTGAGCCCAACTAAACGGTTGCATTAATAAATATATTTAAATTCATCTGCACCTTTAGAGACATATTATCCTATTTGCTCTTTCAAGACCTTAGACCTTGCACCACTAAATTTTAAGACATGATAATTCCTGTGTATTACTGAATCTAGAAGGGTGCTTAAAATTATAAAGTGTAATAAAATATTTTACAATTAAAGTAAAGGTGGTGTTATATAAAAGTTGATATATTATGGGACTGGCATATCATACCTAGTTTAGTTGGATATCCTGTTATGCTTCATTGCCTATATGTTATCATAATCAGAGGTGACAGTGTAGAACATTTTAAATCTTAAGAAACTTAAAGTAAATCCTTTGCAATGTCAAGCAGGGAATCCTAAGTTAAGGCGTTTTGGGTTGTCAAATACAAATGAAAAGGACCCTAAGTGATTAGGAAAAGGCAATACTTCCACCCAGAAGTTCTGCGATTGGGGGTAGTTTAGCTGTGTCAATAAATTACAGGTGTAAGAATACTGAAAATTTCAATTTTAAAAATACACAAGCCAATTCAAGGAATCATTTAAACAACATGGGCCCTGCTGCATGATCTGACTTGAACGTGGTAAACTAGATTTCACTGTGATGCAGATACTTGTTTTTTTCCCCTAAGGCTTTCTTTGCAATTTTTCTTGCCTAAGAATTTTCACTGTATATAGTTAAGTAAGCATTTAGAGGATTTTTCATTTGGGATGATTCATTCTTATAGTCAGACTCAGTGTATGTGCAAGGATTGCCTGTCTATTCTGACATTACCAGAAGTGAAGAAATGTTTTCATTAGCCAGGGACTAAGCTTCATAAAATCTTTGCTTCAAACGCATTGTGAGTCACTGAATTTCCTAACTACTTTTAACTTAAACTATTGTACTGTTTGGTGGCATGTTCAGTGTGAAAAAGTATCTTCGATCCTACAGCTCCAAATAAAAGATTGCTATAAATCAGAGCAGAAAATTAGTGGTTAGATCATCAGTTAGAATATGTCAGGAACAAAGCCATTTCTATGTCTAGACAGATTTTACATGTCAAAAAATAAAATGTTACAACCCTTTCCCCTGGAGGGTTGTTTAAAAAAAAATTTACCCTATTGACACCATTGGTTGAAATATTAATTAACAGATCTTAAAAATTAGATATGGAAAAAATATACAATGTTAGAACTAGAAGGTATTTTAAAAAGCATTGAGTCCATCATATCATTTTATTTATTTATTTTATACTGGAGTGAATATACACCTAATCAGGGACTAGGAAAGAAAATTTCCTAAACTAGAAATTGAAAAGATGGATGTGGGAGTCTCCATTGATTAGGTATAATCTGAGTAAACTCAGAAGACTCATATCATGAGTTTTAACACGTAGGCTTATAATTTTAAAAAGTAATTAAAAAAACTAATAACCTTTACTGCCCCTAAGCTCTCTTCTGCTGCCCTTTTATTTATTTATTTTACTTTCTATTTTAGACGCCTCTCAACTTTATCTGATTTTCTTTCCATAATATTATATGTTTTTAAATATATTGTTAGTCATATTTCAACTATGGTAATAGATATTTGTTGATCTTAAAAAACAAAACAGTTACTTTACCAGCAAAAATGGGTTTATTGAGGAGTAGCAGAGAATTCCAATCCAGGACAAGCAAGGGGTGGCAAAACCATAAGCATGTCTAGAATATAAAGAAAAGGAACCATTTATTGTAGGGAAAAGGACCAAGTTGGGAGGGCTATTTAAGCAAAAAGTCCATTGGAGTGAACTTGAGGTTTCACATGTTGTGGCTTCTCATTGGCTGAGTTGACAGTGTCTTATCGGCTGAGCTGTTGCTGGGGGCAGAGATAGAAACCTTCCTTCTTCCTACTGGGCAGTAAAGTAACTAAAACAGTATGGTGTCCATCTCTTCAGGTAGGGTCTAAGACTTACGAGTATGGATGGAAGAGCTCTTCCTGCAGACCTCCTGATGCCATGGCAGTGAGGTTTCCCTCACTAATTTTCACAATATCTAAAGACATCTGGTGACCTAATATTGAATAATTGTGATTGGCAAACCAGGACAATAGTATCAGCAGTCTAATTCCTAGCCCTCAAGCTCTTCCTTTTGACAATATTGAGCCTTATATTAAGAATTTGAGAGAGTAGTAGAATAAGAAAAGACATGGAGACCAGGATAAAGACTACATGTAACTGTCACAACTTGAAAGTGCTAGGAAGAAATTTTGAGCATAGAAGTAATTGGCTCATTAAAGTGTATGGCCCTAATGTTTAACAGTAATTATCCCTACATAGAAGGATTCTGGGTGGTTGTTTTTTGGGGAGATTAATTGACTTCACTAATTTATTATTTGCTTATTCTTATTATATTGTTCTCTTACTATTCTGAACTTGTATTACATATGAAATATTAGAAAATTCACTTAAAAAAATCAAAGAAGACTGTAACAGATGACTGGAATTCCATGTGATATTTAAAGTAGCATGAAAGTCCCTGTTAAAGAGGGATTCTAAAACATCAGAAAGAAATATGATGAAGTTCTCTGTCTTCCTGGAGTAAATGGCCTTGGGAAGAAGAGCTTAATCAAGCCAAATAGACCTAAAATAAAGAAACAAAATGGTGGCTTTCTAAAGTTTCTTCTTCCTTGAAGTCTTTTCTCCTCATTTTTGCATGTGTTCCTAGCTTTAGTCCACTACTTGGCAATGTGCTACTCTAGTCATTTCTTTCTTGTTTCACTATCTAAACATAGTTATTGACATGTTTTTATCTAATTAAGTTACTATCATTCCAGGTCATTGCCTCCTAAAGAAGCCATTCTATATAGAATTATTTTCTATTTCTTTCTGTTATAAATGATAATACTTTCTACTTATTCCCACATTCTAGAAAATAGGCAGCTTTGCCCTGCAGCTAAAATATCTTATTACATCCTAAAGCATAAGACCCAGAAGGAAAATAGATGGACTTTTAATACTGAGTATATGGGGTTCTGAGTGTCTTAGATTCTATATATACAATGTAAATTCTGGAGCCAATTCAAAACTGGAGTCCAGATTCTAATCCCTATTTGCTATGTGATCTTTAGTGCAAAAATATTCTCAGACTTAATTATATCTAAAAATGGAGAAAAATAATAATGTGAATGATAAAGTTTTATCCACTGAGATAATATAAATAAAGTAGTTATATAGAGTTTAAAATATAGTAAATGCTCAATAAGTATTCATTATTCTTATCACTAATTAATATTTTACTCCATAGGTATACTCTATTTTTGGGAAGAGTATGCAGAAAATGTTCAGCATTTCCTTCCTCTAATTTTCTTATGTGGAATAACATGTCTCTAAATTTTAGCTAATGGTATTTTGGTGAGCCTATCAAACCTCAAATTCTAGAAGTTGTCTCATAACCCAGATATGATCATTATATTCCACCTATCTGGTCATGAGTAATTGTTCCAGATACAGACATGTGGCCCAAACTAGACATGAGTTCAACTCTGTGTCCTAGATGAGAGAAATAAATTGCTGACCACATTAGTTTATTTTGTCTCTAAAACTAGCAGTAATCCTACACTCCTTTAGCTGTGTGTTCTAGAGCTGTCTAATATCAGTTTACAAGATCCAACTGTCATTTTTTCAGGAATTTTGTGATGTGCTTGTTAAACACAGCAACTATTAATTTAGAATTAAATAATATTTTTAAGAGTTAATAAAATCTCAAAACATCATTCCTAATTGTTGTACTACATTTTACTGTTTTTATGCTATTTAAATTATGTCTATTGTTTGTATTATTATAACAACATCTTATAGTGAGGAAACGTGAATTTCTCTCCAATTTCATATTTAGTGGCCTCAGGTTATAGCTTGTAATTCTGTCATGAGGAAGGCATTCACACCATGGAAACAGGCAAGTACTATATATCAGGGCTTGAATTACTGTTTTATTAAAATCTAGAATTAATAAAATAGAAATATGCTATTAATGCAGATTATATTCAAAATTGGGTTACATCTGTAACCATTACATGGTGAGAAGTCCTGCATATTACAGAAATATTATTCTAGTATTCAAAAATTATTATATGATTCAGTGAAGGGCTTGTTCTTATCATTGATGAATGATTAAAAGTCCTAAATAGTTCTTTTTAAATTTTGCTTTCATCGTACACATCAACATAAATTAAAATAGCAACCAATATTCATATTGGGACTATACTTTTTCATTAATTGCAATCAGTTAGTTATGGATTTAAGGGTTTGGCAAAACTAAAGGTGCTGTCTGAAAATCAAGTGGCTATATGAATTTACAATAAAGGACACATGTTGTCATTATTTGTCAAGTCTGTGCTATGTTATCTATATTAGTAAAACATAATAAATTTATATAGTATATATTGGCACTTAATTTGAGAGCTGGTTAATGTTTGCTAGCACATATGGGTTATATGCTTGTTATTAAGTTACTTGAGTAGGATTTCTATCATATATTCCTGAGTTAGTTGTACCTGGTAATAGATTTTGAAAGTGATAAATTCTAGTATTAGAATTAGATTAATTAATTGAAGTGGGATGTGAGGCAGGAAATAGTCTTCCATTTCCAACTAGGAAGTTGACAATACCTATTAAGGGGTATAAATCATGTATTAAACAGTCACCTGCTCAATTTTAGAATATCAGATCATGTTCCTACCTATAAAGAATTTCTAATGTGCTTGTTATAAAATATCAGACTATTTTTAAGAGAAAGGAAACAAGATATATGCCTGCCAAGAGAGCTTATATCAAGCTAAGTGAAAATCTGTTAACTGTGTATCTTACAGGGTTGGGAAAGCTGAATTCTCCATTGTAAATTAAAGATTGTACCAAGAAATTCAGAGAGGATACAGCCACAATCAAAAACAAGATTGGAATTTTGAGTAATCCAGTACTCAGGTTTCTTGTTTATTCTTTCTGGTAACTACACCCATGCCTGACAAAATGACAATTACCTGAACTTTAAAGAGGTAGCCTCTCTCTGGCTTAATATTTCACATCATTCTAGGACAGAGAAAAATAAAGATATTCTGAGTATCTAATCCTTATTTTAAGAGACAGAAACCTCCAGGATGTAGTTTGTATTCAGAAAAACCATGATTCAATTAAATCTTTGATTTCGGTGTTAAAAAGTGGAGCAAACAGAAATCAAATGGTCAGAATTTCTCAATTTTAAGGTATTGAATTTTAAGTGACACCACAAGTCTGGTCAACAAAAACCTATTATTGCTCAATTTTTAAGACAAATCGCAGGACTAAAATCAGAAATCTGAGTTTGTTGGTTACTGAAGTATGGCAGATCTCAGGAAGAAAATCTTTTTATCTTTCCAAATGTAATCAGTGAAAAATCAAAGACAAGGTGAATCCCATCAGCAAGCAGACTCAGGGCTTGCCATATTGGCTGGCCAAGAAACAAATTTCCCCAACAGGCAAGGAGTTACTAACCCATTCCAGCAGGATACAGTCAGTGCTAGAAAAAGGTTACCATTCTGTGTTTTTCCCTTCATTGCTTTGCTAAATGGGAGACTTCATTTCAGATATCTTACTTTTAAGTCCCTCTTTGAATATTGAATGTGCTCGAACTAGTTAAATATATCATCTGGTTTTAAGTTTCTGGACATGAGTAGCTGAATTAGGAAAAGAAGATGAAACTGTGGATGTTCTGCTATGTGGATGAAGGTAAACTATGTTATAAAATATATGTGCACTAATTGCATTAGAGGATTTTTTAGAGTATGTTTGGAAGTCCAAGACATCTTGATTCTGAGTAGCAATAGGGATGCATTTTAGCAGACCTCTGTTGTTTGTCTGCCTAACCTACTTTGACTCATCCATTTTATAAGAATATGGTGATTTTCCCTTTTAAATCTTCTCCCCTACATTCAATCTATGTTGTTCAATATGAAAATATCCATTCTCTTATTATCCAGGTTTGCATATGATTGAGACTTTGTCAATATTCTATTTCTTCTTCCCACCATAGTAATTAGTTCAAAGATTAGCAATTAAACCAACTAGGGTAATGGAATTTATCATCAGAACTTGATTCAAAATGACCAGAAAACACCAATATCTGTGAGGCTAAGTTGCTGGAAGCCGTGTTTGATGGGCTGTTATGTGTCCCCTCATAATTCATATGTTTTGGTGCTAACCCCCAGTACCAAGAATGTTACTGTGTTTGGAGACAAGGCCTTTAAAATGGTAATAAAGGTAAAATGAGATCATTTGGGTTGGCTCTAATCCAATAGGAGGGATGTTCTTATAAGCAGAGGAAGTTAATATGTGCACCAAGGGAAACTCATGTGAAGACACAGCAATAATGTGACACCTGATCTGCAAACCTCACAAGAAACCAAACCTATCAACAACTTGATCTTGGACTTCTAGCCTCTGAACTGTAAGAAAAATCAATTTCTGTTGTTTATGCCACTTAGTCTGTGGCATTTTTTTATAGCAGGCCAAACAGACTAAGACACCATACTTTCCACACCTTGGAGAAAGTGTGCCTGAGAATGGCACTAATCCAAGGGAGTTGGTGGGAGGCTGAGTGTTCATGGCTCAACATGCTCTCCTTCTTCTTTGTGGAGCCTTTTGGCAGATAAAGCCGCTATCTTTTACATGAATTCAATTTGTATTTCTTGAAAGGCTGACTCATGCTTCCCCTACTTTCTGGGGTTTTAATATCTTTTGTTGGAAATTCAGATAGGATTCCGGTAAAGGGCAAGGTACGATGGGCATATTTTCACATAGGTGATTTTATCTATTCAAAATAAGACTCCCTACTTTATCATAAGATAAAGTAACCAGCTGATGGATGAGAACCCCCCACCCCTGACATACACACATTCATAAACACTCACAACTATGTTCCATTCATACACTTATTATAGAATACTTCATACATGCAATATACGTAACAGTCTTTTTTTGGACAGTAGATTCTGTTGCATCAACTGTATCTTCAATTTGCTAATAAAAACTTGGTAAATACAGATATGCAAAGTGGGAACATTGAATTTCTCTGAATATGACAGAGAAGATATTTTGAAGTTGTGGGGTAGGAGCAGTAAGAGGTCTATATAAAAGCAGAATGAATATGATGGGAAAAGAAAAAATGGCAGGAGAAAGGTAATTTGAGTTTGGGACACCACAAGAGTAAAAATTTCCAGTAATGGGATAGATAAAGGAGTTTTTAAGAGTACGTATCTCTGAAATTCAAATTGAGCTGTTTCTGTAATAATGAAATCTTTCTTTCCTATGCCTTCATTTCTCTGATCTTTAGTAAGTTTTAAAACCACACGTCTTATATGTGTGCATGCATGTGTGTCTGTATGTGTGTGTGTGTGTGATTATATGTAAATTGAGTAAGAAACTACATTCAATCAATGAGATACAATGCTCAGGAGACATTAATAGTAATAAAATTAATTTATCCAAAGCAGGAGCTCAGAGTCAGAGATAAAAATATCACAACCTTTATCATTCATAGGGTTTGGGAACACTTTTTCTATTCTACAAGATGTGGAAATATTGTTTGAGTTAAGCTTTTCAAACTCTCAATAATTTATATATAAGTCAGGCCCCAACAGAAACCAAAAGTACTCTGAGAATAGGATAGTTCAAGGAGGGTTTATTTACAAATGTGCGGGGCCAGGGATACCAGAAAAGATAGTGAAATAACCAGTTACTTCCTAGCAGCCACTTCCTTACCACCCTAAGTATGAAAGAGAGGAGAGGGAGCATTACTTAAAGTCAGAATTAAAACATTCTGTAGAGTTTGTGCTTTGTTTGGATTAGCAATTGCAGGATGCAGTTACTTTCAGGGAAGAAGGAGGAGAATTAATATCCTGACCTCATGTGTCATCCTTTGATCTCAGGCCAGAGTTCCCCATTGGCTGAGGGCCAATCAGAAATCAGAGGACCCAGAGGCCAAAATATCCATAAGGGTGAACTTCCTGGGTAAATAAGGCAAGATGGAGAAATGTGGAACATGGATGTGAAGGGGCAAATGGAAGGTATCTTTCACGTTTAACAACATTAGCTTCCATACTATATATTTTTCCAAAAACATAGAGAAGATGGTCTCCCTGAAGTGCCTAGGACAGTATCTGACCAGAAATTAATGTTCAAAAATATTTGTTTCTTTCTTCTTCCTATATCTGCAGTATTTTTTCAATATGAATGCATAAATAGAAGCATCAAGGCCTTTTTCTCAGAAGAAATCTTTACTATATTAAAGGGGTTCTAAAGCTACAGGCTGTATAGAAATTGTTAACATTGTTACTTGAGGTATGCATCCAACTCTTTTCTTTTTTCTTACATTTTGGGGGCTTCTTTGTGTGGATTTCAAATCAGAGCCAACTTTTTTTTCAGTGTTGGAGAGCTTTGGCAAGGAAAATAGTAATGCTTGATTCCTACAATGTCCTGTCATTGATTTTACCTCCTTGAACGCAATAGTTGCTTGCTCCCAAGTCTCTGCTATAAAACTCATATCTAAGTGCATTGAAAATGAAACAATCAACTTTATTAATGCCAAAGTCATGCCGAATCCTAGAACAATTGAAGGTAATGGTACCTGTAACACAAAGGTTTCTTTTTTATTTCCTAAAAAAGTTTTAGAAATTGACGGAAAATACAAATTCAGGATTTACATATATGTAAAAAACTAGTGCCTTGAAGAAAAATCCAGGTTTTTGTCCATGTTTTCTTTAGAAATAAATGAAAACAATTTTATCAGACTGATTTACCAGAAATGTTAAAATTCAACATCATGTATTTGTGTTTGGGGTAAAGGAAGAAAGGGATAAAGTACATTCAAAGATTTTCCTATTTACAATATTCAGAACAAAAGTGATATGAACCTAACATCTGCAGCCAGGGCCAGTATCACTGGAAATGTCTGTTTACCTCAAAATAACATAAATATATTTTATTCAAAATAGTACACTTAAAATGAATTCAATAACTCTGATCTGGATGGAAAAAACATACAATTATTTATGTAATGATAAACCATCTACTTGTGACTTTCCACACCAAATCCACACTTCATCTTTTTAATTCAACACTAATTATTTAGAATCTCAACTTTTTCTAGGTATCATTTAATTTTCCAGCAGAATTTTCCTGGAAAGGTATTAGGAATCAGGAATATTTTTCAGTACTGATAATGAAGATGGACATTATTATTTTAAAAAGAGACAGGGAAATAGTGCTAGCAATCTGTTCAAACTTTATTTTTTTTTTAGAGTACAAAAATAAAATACAAAGAAATACTTAAGTGGGCTCAAGGATTAGTTATGTAACAAAATCTATGGCTAAGAAATAAGGAATGTTTTTGTTTTTGTTTTGCTTTTTAGTTTTTTCTACTCACTTGCAACCACCTCTGCATTCTGTAAAATGTTGCTTCAAAGATTTGCATTCCTAGGAAAAGATGTATAGAATTTAGACAGATGTCTGTATGATTTCATAGCTCATTTTAGAAAGTATAATAGTTATCAAAAGAATTATATGCCTGAGGTAATCTGGCTGCACCAAATTCAACACCTCAGAGTTGGACTGATAGTCACAATCAGCCCCCCGCATGTGTCTTGATTATGGAACAAGCAGGTGAGGAAGGTGGTCCAGAAGTATGGTGGGCAGTCAGTAATCACACCACAAAAAATACTTGGTGGGTATAATTAAATAACATACTACATTATTTTTACTGTGCATGTGTTTGTAAAAAAAAAAGTACAGCTATGTCTCAAATATATTATGCATTTCTACTTTTGATATTTTTTTAAAAACTCAAAATTTTAAAACATATTGTGAACCAGCAACATATTCACCATATTGTGAACCAGAACATAAGAGGATATTCTGTAAACATAGATGTGTGAAACTTAACATCAGCATACAGTTCAGTAAGATCAGGAACACAAGTATGGGAATCACAATAGTTGAGAAGTGAATATATTGGCAACCTCGAGGTTAAGTATCAAAGTAATTCTTGTAATTCTCTTCTTCTAATCTGTATAGCAAAGGTAGAATTAAACACAGAAGAAAATTTTATAAGGCAAAGGTTAACAAAAAAATTGGATCTTCTTCTATTGTCTAGCATGAATTTCTGCATAATCCATGGAACAAAAATATAGAAACTGGCTTTTGGAAGAATAGTTGGAGAAATATAATCTATATTGCTTGTAAATATAAAATGATAATCTCATTAAAATGACATGTAATCTAAAGTTATTTCCATTTGGGGAATACTTTAGATGATTTCAGGTATCAAAAATATAACTGCATATAATTAAAACACAAATTGTATGAGCCACAGGTAAATTCTGCTTGAATAAACCTAAAAAAAGAGATTTGATGTTTCCTTTTTGTGCTTTATAGCCCATACTTTTTAGAATGGGCCTTTCATCAACTGGAAAAATATGTTTCAACAAACTTCTTACTTTAAAAAATAAGTCATGTGGTTCTGTACTTTAGTCCCTGATCTGAAAGATTACTTTTTTAGAAAAAAATATATCTTAATTTTCACTGAACACAGTATTTTCTTTTTTAAATTATAGTTCTGGTCTGATATCCTTGTAGACACTTCTCATTCAAATGTCTTCCAGTTTGCCAGTACCAGTCCTGAAGTATTTAAGACTGAGGATTGAAAAAAATTCTTATCTTGAATATTCAACTTTTTTTTTTAATTTCCCTTTTTAACAACTAAAACTTATTGCTTAGTGAGTTCTTCCATGCAGACTCCAAATGCATAATACATGGCTAAGCTTCTTTTGGACAGATAATACCTACTTTTTGAATAAAAGGAAGTAATACAAATTATTAAATAAAACATTAATTGAAATATAAATATTTTAGATTATTAGATAACCATCATAAAAGGTATTCTTATATGAAATTGAAACAATCTTAGTTCATATATCTTACTGATCACAGAATTTTAAATGCATTTTCTACCCTGTGAAGAATAAAAACACTATCCTTCAAGAAAATCAGACATATCATTGGAAATTTCATATAATATGTTGCTGGAGAAGAGGTAAAATTATCTGACATTGTTAAACATTGGCAAAGACAGAAATAACAGCTTGTGCTAATGCAAATTGGCCAGTTTGTTGATATAGATGAATATGGACCATGGGCAGATGGTTTTCAATAAGAAGTATTGTCATTTGTTTCCTATTTAACAGAAGTCAAGGATTTTATATTTATGATGACATACAGGAAATCATGAGAATGGAAATGTTTGACTTTCTTCTATCGTGTTTACCAGTCAAGTAGAGAATCTACTGATAAAATACTATTAGGTACTTATGTGACACATCATATTGTGAAAATTGTTCATTCTGGCCATGTTCTTACCCACAGTCCTTGTCCACTACAGTATTTTATGTTTCTAGTGAAGTGTGGTTGTCCTTAGTTTTTAAAAGTCTTAGGTGTGTTTCTCTACTGGAAGATGGAGACAGAGGTAGGAGCCATGTTACTTGAAGTTTGTGAGTGCAAAATAGGGGAAACAAGTGTATGCTAGTGTCTTTAATTTGTCTGACTGGTCATGAGATCAAGAACAATATATGAAGTTTTGGTGGGAACAGAGGTCAGTTAAGACAGAACACATTTCCAAAGACAACAGAAGATGGAGATTTAAAGAGCTGTAGTAGAAACTCAGAAGACATGACCTAAAGGAGAGAAAAAAGAGAATATGAAGGTATATAAAATGATAGTTCTGAAAAGGCTGCTTCACCCTAAATTAACTTTTAAATAGTTTCTTGCATAAAAACACTAGATATGATCTGTAGCAATTATGATGTAAAATACTTGGTAAATATGCAACTAAAATTCTTCAGATTTTTTTTAACCAATTCCAGTTTAAGGTAGAAGTATATATTGACTCCCACATAGTCTGTGAGAAATCATTGCTATTCACAAAATTTCAAAAAAACAGTAATTCTAGCTTGCACTTTCCAATAATTAACAAAGTACCTTTTCTGCAGTTCAGTAGGGTCAGCTCCAAGGAAAGACCCTCCTGTAAAACAGACAAACAAAAAAAAATTAGTTACAATTTTAAATGTACTTCATTACTTTGGTGTCCTCAAAAATAATAAACATACAAATCAAATTCCTCACTGTTGCTTAGACAATAATGTAAGTTTGTGTAGATGATAATCTTTCTCCTGAGGGGTAATCACAATAAAAATAAACTCATCCTTAACCCAAAGAAATGTGAGAAGATTATCAGGATGTGATTACATTTCCTTTACGATGACTTTAATCAAGATGTAAGTACACTGCTGAGTGCAGCTAAAATTGCATTAAATTACAATTTACTAAAGGAGATTCAAGAGTCCTTAAGTTTTCAAAATATAAATAAAATTTAACTCAATATAAAAACTGATTTTCAGCAGAAATTTTTTTACAGTGTATTAAAAGGATTAGAAATACTACAATTACCGTACTTAAGCCCACTTCACTTAAATATATTTTTATGAAGCAAGAGACCAGTAAAATGCAACATTTCTGCCTGTAATATCCTTATAAGATCATTTTAATTGTCTGTTTAAAATCAATTAAATCTTACTACCAATGGACTAGTGAAATTAGAAATTTGAATCATATCCTCAGTTTTCAAGTAAGGAATCACTTATTTTTATAGTAGTTAACTTTAAGTTTGCTCTAACATCCATTTCCTCAAATGCTTTTTTCATTTTCCTTCTGAAATCCAAAGATGAAATCACAGAGATGGCTACAGTTTCTATAAGAATGGACCTAATGAGGAGATTTAATGGATGATGATTGGTGGGCAATGATCTTGGTTCCCTTTATATAATTAGAAAACCATTTTTAAGCAATTGCTCAAAATATTATTTTTTTAAATGTCTTATCTATATCTTGATCATAACAATTTTTCTGCTTTCTACAAATGAATTATTGAGTTTCCTTTGTACCCTATACTCTTTATTGACAAAAAGAAAAAAGCTGTTATATTTGACAGGGAACTGGAGTAGTAAAGTGTAATCCTTACATATTCATCCTTTCTCAAAAAGATTATAATAGCAAGGAAGATGAGAAAAATGCATAGGCAACAATAACAGCTGTGTTCAAATCCTGATTTACCAGCTGACAATAATCCACAAATATTTTGAAAGTTCCCACATCAATAGGAAGACACCATGTCTCTTCCCCCTGAAGTCAGACTAGCTTGTGATTGCTTCCACCAATATGGCTGAAGTCATTCTATTTGAAATCTAAGGGTATGTTATAAAAGGTCACATGCCTACTTACTAAAACCCTCACTCTTGGAAGCTTCAGCTGCCATGTATGAAGACCAGCCACCTTTATGCTCCCGTTCTGTTCAAGCTACATGGAGAGGCCATATTCAGATGCTCTTGAGCAACAATATTGAGCCCAGCCTTTAAGTCATCCCAGCCCAAGTGCCAAATATGTAAGTGAAGAAGACTAGATGATTCTGTCTCCCAATATTTAACTCATCCTTAGCTATCCAGAACTTTGCAGAAGCCCCACGTATTGTGGACCACAGAAAAGTCACTGCCATGTTTAAATCCCTGATCTACGATATTTGTATGGATGTTAAAATGGTGATTGTTTCATGCTACTAAGTGGAAACAGTTTATTATGCAGCAATACATAACAAAAATAATAAGAAAGTAAATGTTTTCTTTCTCCACAATTTGTCAGACATGTTATGAAGGGACAAGAAGAGAAAATGTGTCATTATGCAAACCTGAGTACCATTGAATAGTTCTACTCTGCCAATCAATATGAAATCATGGGTAATATTCTCATATCATGAGCTTTTATGAAGTTTAAATGAAACAGCATAAAGTATCTGACACAACATACATTAAAAAATAAGATGTTCTTCCTTTATTTTCCCTTATTATTAAAGACATTTCACTCTGCTATATTAAAGAAACAGCATTGTTGCATGAGAGAAGTTCAAATTATACAAATTAGGAATAATTTTTGTTCATGGGAATCAAAGACAACTTAATTGTGCAGGAGGTATTTATAATTCACTATATAGACATAATAAAAGTTTCAATTCAGTTAACAAACACATGACTATAAAACAGGAGTAATACATAATTTCAGATTCAACTGTGAAAGAGCTTTTCCAGTCTTCATATAACTTAAGAGTCTAGCACATTAATGGGAATTACAAACAATTTTTAGCATGTATGAGTATTAAATAGAAGTCCACATTGCTGCAGGAATACATAATAGCCAAATTTACCAAGTCTGAGATAATAGAATTCCTCCTTGTAAAATTAATAATTAAGCTGATTTGAAAGAGGAATAGAAGATAATAAATATTGGAGTGCTCCAAAGAAGAAACAACACAGCTAAATCGTGTGGAGAGAGAATGCAGAATATCTTAGAGAAATCTAGAGAGGACTAGTGTGTCTTGGTTATAATGGACCATTATTGGCATGTGGCTGGAGAGGGAGGCCAGGGTCCTATGATAATAGGCATTTAATAAAATTTTAACGGTTAGGATTCTCTTAGGGACAATGGACAATCATTGGAAAGATGGTAAGCAAGCAAATGACTTCAGATTTTTGTTTTACAATATTAGAGCACTCATGACCATATTACTCTCCAGATTTGGGGATGATCATAACTTTTTTTTCCTTTTGATGCTCCTTATACTCCCTCATTCAAAATGTTTGGGCACAATCCTTCTGTAATTACAGAATAGACATGGGATATTGTTTTCATAACTCATATTCTCATGCCCAATTAAGAGCTTAAAATATATAAAACCATTTTCTCACACACAATGCAACAGGTTACACTGTTTAAACTTATCACCATATTTTTCCATGATAAAATCATAATGAGTGAGCCTGCACTCTAAAATGATGTCCCAAGTGTAGCAGGAAATTCCACTGGAATATTATATTCACAAGATTCTGGTACCTTTTGAAAAAAATAATGCATAACCTCACATGAAGAAAAAAAGATTCTCTTAAATATATATGTTTTATGATATAACCTCTCGCACTGCTTTTAGTCATAACATCTGTATGTCAGAAAGTCTCCAACTTGCTTGCTATCTAACAGAAATCTATGGTTAATCATAAAAATATTGGCTATGGGAGTTAAGTGAAAGTTAAGTATATTCAACATGTATAAATGTTGGCATACAGTACAGCATCCAAGGATACAGTCTTGCAGGATAATTAAAATATCTTTGATCATGAGAATTTGTTTTGAAAATTAAAATGTATACCCACATGCAAAAATAACATTTACCAGAAAATGTTCAAGTTATTTTCTCAGAAGAATGTCTTCTACTACTATCATGACAGTTGGATATCAAGAGCAATTTATCTTTTACTTTTAGTCATAGAGTTATATTCTTTGCCTAGATAGTAGAAATTAAGGTTTTAATGCTGGATATAAATCTGAAAAAAATGTCAAATTAGCAATATGAGGTTTTACATATAGCTCAGAATGCTTATTTTTTTAATGTTTTGTTTTTAAAGTTGGCTTTATAGCCAATTAAATTTTGCTGTATTCTGGGTCATTTCATATTTAATAATGAATAAAATGTGTTTTCCATATGCCAAGATTTTAGGAGAGACTAATGAGCATGTAAAAGAAAAAACAAACATATATTCCAGACTAACTTGCACTTTGTTTTTTGAATTTTGAAGATTCATGTTTCTTGAATGTACTCCCTATATATTAAATCAAAGTCCATTCAATACATATATAAATAATTAAATTAATATTATAAACATATGAATGACTAGTCAAATAAGGTGGCAAATCGTTAACAGTCATTTGCTTGTACAAGAAAATCAAATGATCAAAGTTGGGGAAAATCAAAAGTGATGAACTTTTCTGTATGTAAGAAAATTGATCATTTAATGCCTTTCTTTTTAAAGCATTGTGCTCATTCAAATATATTTTGACTCATTCTGAACTGAAAGATAATTTTCATTAAAAAGTGAGGACTTCATGTAGATCATCATATTGTTTATTTTTCAATGAGAGCAATATTTCAAACTTAATATAGAAAAATGTATTCAAATATCTACAGAGAGTTCTCACACAGAAGGAAATATTGTGAAAAGTCAATTTGCTATAGAGTGTGAGGCTCTGAAGACATGATTTGAAAGGAGAAAGCAAACAGTCTCCTAAAATGGTCATAATAGCATATAGAAAAGAAAGAAACATTTAAGAAAATCTACTAAATTCATTAAGAAGAGGGAATGTCTTTTGTATCTGAACCATGAAACACTCTTCTTTCTCTTCCGTTCTTTCATTCTGTCTTGACGAATATTTCACTCAAGATGGGTGTAGTCAGCCACACACGGCATGTGCTAGGTCCCAGTTGAGGACTACAGTATCTTCCTGGAAGTGAGACGGTAGAGAATTTCTCATACAACCCCCCATCTATTTGTTTCTGAGATTAAGCTCCTAACAAGCGAGGCTAAGAAGTAGAAACTCACTTCTCCCTACCAGTCCCCCACTCGCGGAACGGAAGCTCTCCCTTGAATGGAGCGCACTGTTGACACTGAGCCTTGATTGTTCTCGCTCTGGCTTTTTTTTAAGGCAAAGTCTCTATACCAGGAGAAGCAAGCTGAGAATACCCAAAGCCACACACACACACACACACACACACACACACACACACACACACCACCACCACCACCACCACCACCACCACCCCCCCCCCCCCCCCCACCCCCAGGATCCAGTTCCCAAAGCAGGGTTGTCATTCAAAGAGAAGCATGTTACTTTCTCCATCTTGAACACCCAAGCTAAGGTTTTACCCAAATGGAGAGGCAGACCATGTAACGCAGAGTTCCAAAGCTATTTCCAAAGGAAGAGTCTGGGGGAAGTTCAAGTGTAAGAGTATTTTTAAAGACAAAGAAGGTATGGTAAGTAAATAAGAGGAAATGGGTAGTTCTTTAGAGATATAAGCTAAACCTCAGGCCAGCTAATTTATCAGTGAGAACCAAGGAAAGAGACAACTAAGAAGAGCTTTTCTAGTCAGACCAATTATCAAGTACTGATACTGATAACTGTCTTTACAAAGGAGCCGGTACTTAGTGGGATCAGTTTGTGAGGCAGTTTATGCACCAAGACATTGTTTAAAATGATAGAGTAACAAGTCAGTAATTAGTGGAGCATACCATCTGGGTGTAATCAGGGACAGTGAAAAGGAACCCTGCTAAAACTTGTCAACCCAAAGTGACCACACGTGCCCTAACTGCAGCCTCCAGAGAGAAATATCAGAGATTTCATATTATAGAGGAAATATACTTGAAGAAAATAATCTAGCCAGTCAATAAATAAACATCAGTAACAAACTCCAGAGGATTTCAAGGATGACCAGTACCTAGATGTACTACAATATTTTATTAAAAATTTCCAGTTTCCATAAAAGACTATCAGACATGCAAATAAGCAAGAAAACATGAACCACACACAGGAGAAAAAAAAAAAGGTAGGCAACTGAAACTTCCTAAGAGAGAAATCATATACTGGATCAACCAAGATTTCAAAATGGCCATTATAAATATGTTCCAAATTAAAGGAAAACATCTAAAAAGGAAAGGAAGGTGTGATGGCAGTGCATTCTCAAAAAGAGATTATCAATAAAGATAAATTATGATAAATAAATAGAAATTCTGCACAGGCAAAGTACTATAATAACTGAAGTGAAAATATTAAAATGGTTGCAGCACTTGATATGAACTACTAGAAGAAGGAATTAGGAAACTTGAAGATAGATTGCTAGAAATTACACAACCTGAAGAACAGAGATAGGGTAAAAATGGAAAAATAATGAACAGAGACACAGAAATTTAGGACACAACTTTGTGGACCAATATACATGTACTGAGAATGTCAGCAGGAGAATAAGGAGCACAGAAAACATATGAGCAAAGAATGGTCAGAAATTTCTCCAGTTTGGTGAAATGCATTAAACTCACATCCATGTACCACAGTGAGCTCTAAGTGGAATAAAAGTAAAGTGACCCACAGACTCCTCATACTAAAAATGTTGAGAGCCAAAGGAGGAAAAAAAAATTGAAAGCAAGAGAAAAAACACTACTCACTAAAGGGAACCCCAATAAGGTTAACAGCTGACTTCTAATCAGAAACCAGAAGTCAGTGTGATAACATCCTCAGTGTTAAAAGAAAAAAAAAAAGTCAACCAAGAACCCTATAACAAGCAAAACTCTTTTGAAAATGAAGATGAAATAAATTCCAGATAAATAAAAACAAAGAGATTATATTTCTAGCAGACTGTTTTACAAGAAATAATAAAGACATTTCTTCATACTGAGTGAAAATGACTCCTGACAGTAATTAAAATTTATATGCACAAATAAACAGTATTGGTAAAGATAATTATATAAATAAAAAATATAGGATAAATGTATATTTCTTTATTTTGACTAATTTAAAAATAACTATATAAAGCAATATGTATGTAATTATATTTTGAGCCTGTAACATATAGAAATGTAGTATATTTGCCAACAAGATCACAAAGGAGGTGAATAGGAGAAAAATTCTGCTGGGCTAAGAAAAAGACAACAGATGGTAACACAAACCCATAGGAACAAATAAAAAGACCAGAAATAGTAAATAGGAAGTCTACCAAACAAAACTATAAATATATACATTCTCTCCTTTCATTTCTTCTTTGCAAGATGTAAAATTATATCAGTCAATAGTCACTATAATGAATGTTGGATTTGTAGCATATATAGATGTAATGTGTATAATGATAATAGCGCATACCAAAAGGAGAAAGGAAGCAGAGCTACACAGGAGTAACATTTATATATCTTACTAGAATTGTTATACATCTGTAATAAGTTCTGATAGTGTAAGATGTATATAGTAAGCCCTAGAGCAACAGTTAAGGAAAAATTCAGAAAAATATAGACAAAGTATCATTAAATTAAAGTGTTAGAAAATACCGCGTTAATTCCAAAGAATATAGTAAAAGAGGAATAGAGGTCTAGAAAAAGATATAAGGTATATAGGAAAAAGGTAAAATGACAGATGTACATCCAACAGTAATATTAACATTAACAATTAATGGATGAAACAGTCCAATCAAAAGACAAATTGTCATACTGGATGATAAAAAAAGAACCACCTACATGCTGTCTCTGAGAGATACATTTTATCAAAATAAAATATCAAAATAATATATTGAAAGAAAAATGATGGAAAAAATATCAATAATAAAATATTAATTAAAACAAAAAAAAATTCAGGTATAAAGAGTTAATCCATCAGGAATATATAGTAATTATAAATATATATGTATTTGATGATTGGACACCAATGTACATGAAGCAAAAACTTACAGGACTGAAAAAGAAATAGATAACTCAAAAATATTTGTTGAAGACTGAAATCCACTTTTAAGAATGGATAGAATACTAGATAAAACATCAACAAAACAAATAGAAGACTTGAACAACAGTATAAACCAACAAGACCTAACAATCATTTACAGAAAATTAAATGGAACAAGGGTAGAATGTACATTCTTCTAAGTGAGCATGGAAGATCATATCTGAGGCCATAAAATAAGCTTCAATGAATTGAAAAGGATTGAAATCATCCAAAATATGTTCTCAGACAAGAATGGAATTAAATAAGAAATCAGTAACAGAAAAATCTGGGAAAATCAAAAGTATGTGGAAATTAAAGAACATAGTCCAGTAATAGCCAATTAATCAAGGAAGAAATAACACAAGAAATTGGGAAATATTTTAAGAAGAAATAAATTGAAGACACAATTTAACATCCCTTATTGGATGCAGCAAAAGCAGTACTTTAAGGGAAATTTATCATGGTAAATGCCTATAGGAAAATAGAATTAAAAAGTAGAAATGTCACAAAGAAATGACATATCCTGCCACATAAAGATACTGATAAATGAAGAGTCTATTAAAACAAAGCAAGCAGAAGGAAGGAAATAATAATGAACAGAGCAGAAATCAATGAAATACGAAATGGGAAAACAGTTGAGAAACAACAAAAATGAAAGTTGGCTCACTGAACAGATCATTAATAGTGACAATTAGCTACATTGACCAAGAAAAAAAGAAAAGTATGCAAATCACTTATCACAAATGAAAAGACACTACTTACTTCTTTACAGAAATAAATTCAGGAATTTATAGAAATAAAAGGAATTACCAAGAAATATCATAAACGACTGTATACTAATAAATTAGTTAAACAGGCAAATTCCTAGAAATATCCAAACTACCAAAAATGAATTAAGAATACAAAATCAATAAAGTAAGATTAAACTAGTATTCAAAAATTACCCTCCCCCCCAAATACGACCCCAGAATACCTTATTGTTGAATTATCTCAAACACTTAAAGATTAATTAATACAATGCTTCACAAACACTTGCAAAAAAAAAGTACACTTCCCAGTACATTCCATGAGGTCACTATTACTCTGATACCAAAATCAGGCAAAATCACCTCAAGAAAACTACAGACTAGTATCTCTGGTAAAGATAGATTGAAAAGAATCCTCAAGAAGATTCTAAGAAATAGAATTCAGTAATGCATAAAACATATGTATTTTTACACTGTGACACCAGAAAGCCCCCTCTAAGGCAATTCCCAGTGGATCCATGGGAGACCAAGACCAGTAGAGCCACTGGAGCATGATTCCATCCCAGGAAAGCTGCAGGTATGTGACTCCAGCCTGTGAGAGCTCTGGAGATGGAGTGCATCCCCAGTGGGCCTGAGGGTAGAGCATTGAGTCACTGAAGGTTGTTCTCAAGACATAACGTTTAATGTTGTTTACCCCATTAGGTTTTGGACTTACAACTGTGACCTCTCCTCTCTTCACCCCTATTTCACCATTTGGGAGTAGGAGTGTCTATTGTACACCTATCTCATCATTCTATTTGGAAGCACAGGTGTTTTGTTTCAGAGGTTCACAGATGGAAAGAAATTTTGCCTCAGAATGAATCATACCTTGAAATGAATATATTTTGCATGTGAGAAAGACATTGTTATTGTCTGAATGTTTGTATTCCTGCACACCCTGAAATTCATATGTTGAAATACTAACCCCAAAGGTGATGGTATTTGTAGGGATGAACTTTTGGGAGGTTATAAGATCCTGAGAGTGGAGCCTTCATGAATGGGATTAGAAAAAAAGAGATCCCACTAGCCTGCCTAGCCCTTTTCACCATGTGAATATAAAATGATAATCAATGACCCAGAAAAGGGCCATCACTCAACCACGCTGACACACTGATATCAGACCTGTAGCCTCCAGAACTGTGGGAAATAAGTTTCTGTTGTATACAAGCTACCCAGTCTGTGGTACTTTGTTATAGTAGCCACAGTGGACTAACAGACATGAATTTTGAGGGTCTGAGGTAGAACGCTATAGACGAAATGTTTATGTTCCCGCAAAATTCATATTTAATCCTAATGTCTAAAGTGATGGTATTTGGAGGTGGGGACTTTGAGACATGGTTAGGTCATGAGGGATAAGTCCACATGAATAGGACTAGTTCCTTTATAAAAGAGACTGTGACGAGAACACTTGCTGCTCCTGCCACGTGAGGACTCAGTGAAAAGAGATCATCTATGAACCAGAAAACAGGACTCATTAGACACTGAATATGCTTGATGACTTGATCTTGGACATCTCAGCCTCCAGAACTACAAGTGATAAATTTGTAGTGTTTATAAGTCACTCAATTTATGGAATTTTTGTTACAGCAGCCTTAACAAACTAAGACATCTTAAGATCAGGAACAAGATAAGTACATTTACTCTTACCACTCCTATTAACATTTTCTAGAAGTTCTAGCCAAGACAATTAGGCAAGAAAATGAAATAAAATATATCCAAATTGTAAGGGAGGAAATAAATATGTCTATTTACAGATGACATGATTTCATACGTAGGTAATCCTAAGAAGTTTACTAAAAAGCTATTATTATTAGAACTTAAAAAATTAGTTCAAGGTCATGAGATACAAGATCAATATATAAAAATCAATTGTATTTGTATATACTTTCAATGAACAACATGAAAATGAAATTAAAGAAACAATTCCATGTATAACATCTAAAAGACAAATGCTTATTAAATTTTACAAAAGGAGTGCAAAACTTATACTCTGATAACTAAAAATATTATTAAGAAAAATTAAGGAAGATCTAAATAAGCAGAAAGGCATCCCATAATCATGGATTAGATATTTAATGTGGTTATTGTGGCACTACTCCCCAAGTGACCTACTCAATCCTTATCAGAATCCCAGGAGAATATTTTTGTAGAAATTGACAAACCGATTCTAAAATTCATATGGAAATTAAAGGGAGCCAGTCTAAAAAAATGATATTGAAAAGAATAATGACTTTGGAGGACTCAACACTCCCAATTGCAAAACTTGCTACAAAGGAACAGTAATCAAGACAGTCTTGCACTGGCATAAGGATGGACATATAGACTGATAAATAGAATTAAAAGACAAAAAATATATCTATATGTCTAAGGTTAGTTGATTTTTGATACCACCTGTCAATGGGGAAGGAATAGTATTTTCAACATATGGTTAGGGGACAGTGGCTACCACATGTAAAAGAGTGAAGTTGGACTCCTACTTAACACCATATACAAAAATAACCAAAATGGATCAGCAATTCAGTAGAAAACAGACATAAACATTTTTATGATTTTGGATTTGCCAAGTTCAAATTACACAAGCCCTATGGGGACACTCATCCAGGATCCAGCTCTTAGCCACAATAAAACTGCCCTCCCTCTGCACTCTCAAACCATTTTCAGACTTGCTTGGGAGGCTCTGCCACTCCCCATAAATACTCATCATATGAGCAATAAATCTGTTCCTACTCTGTGTGTGTGGGATTATCAGTCTTGACAACCAAATCAAATATGGGAATCAGTGAGAAGAGGCAGGTAGATGATTTCTAAATCAAAATGAGGAAGAGAAAAAATAATAATCTTGAGTGTTGAGATGGAATTGAACACAATTTGATCCACAAAGTGACCACTAAAAAGTAAGTACAAAAGTGTCTACAGAAATCTTTGAATGGGTATTTAACCTCCCAAACAATATGCAACTACTAGAGGGATACCAGGTGGAGCAATATCAGTTGACAATGGCCTTATCTCAGGTGATGTTGTATGTATTCATAAACCTAGAAGATATGTGTATGTGTATGTTTTTTTTACTGAATATGAATATTGTGTCCTGAATGTGAATATCTTTCTTTCATGATGTAGCACTCATTTTTTTTTTAATTTCATCAATCCAAGATTGACATAGGATACCTCAAATTTAAAAATCTTTCCCCTTAATTCAATTTAAATATGAATGAAGCATTAAAAATAATGATTAGGTATTTCAAATACCCTTAGATATTTTCAAGACACTCTAAAATATTCAGGTTATGTTTCAAATTAACACAACTCTTAATCTCATTAACTGAAAGTAAGGCAGAACCATAAGTTAGTTAAGAAAGAAGGAAATGAAAAGGAATAAGAGTAGGATAAAAGCCTGGACAGAGGAAGGGAAAAATTAATAGAGGACAGGAAGGAGAGAGAAAAGAGTAGAACAAAATCATGAAAGCAATTAATTGAACTAAAGTAAAAATACATCTGCTCTTTCTTTCAGAGAGCAAACCCTTTAAAATGACTAATTAGCATGGAGTGCTACAGGCTACTGCATAACTATTGATTTAATGAATGCAGTTAATTGTGTTTTTTCAAAATTAAAATTGCTAGGATTATTGGAAGTTGAAAAAGTATAGAGTTCATTTTCTTGTCTTTGGGCAGAAATATTTCAGTCACTCAAACTGGAGAATTTATCTCATTAAAAAATCCTGAGAAGGAAATCATGCAACTCCCATATCTTAGGCTCACAATGAACAGTTTTTCAGAAGCACTACTTCTATTAACTCACACAAATGGCTCATTTAGGTGTTATCAAAAAGATGAAGATACTCTGGTTTTAAGGTATCTATATGCTTACGATGGACCTTTAAAGGAAGAAGTAAAGAGGTGGCTTAGTGGTGGTAAACACTCTTCTTTAAAGGGTAAATTTTTAACAAAAAAAATAATTGGTAAGTAATATTACAGAAAATTACCCCCTTTATAAAAATAAATATGAATTTCTATTTAATTATAATTCAAATAGTTAGTACATTAATCCTAGATCTACTTTTCTGTAGCCATATGGCCATTATCACCTCCCAGTTCAAAAAAAAAAGGAAAGGAAATAATCTGGGATCAGTATAAGCACAGGAAAATACCAACGATACTTTCTCTTATATAGCAAGTTTGAAATGCTAATTTATTGAGAAAAGACTATTCATCCTAACTCATGACAAATTAGAATTCTGTTTCACCATTAAAAGTGGGCCTTTAAAGTATGCTTTTGCTTACTTTTCAGGCTGTCAACCTTACTATTTCTATGAGTAAAGATCTTGATTAAATGAATGACAGCCAGAATTTTGGCCTCTTTCACATAACATTTAAGCAAATTAGTATTATAGTACATTTTTCATGTGACAGTGCTTTAATTGCTTCAAGTAACATAGTTGTTTTGTCCATTCCATTAAAACTTTTAGTTCAAGCTATAGCTTTGAAATTCAATAGAGATGCCCTTATGTGCATATTTATTGATTAAATAATATAATTCCTTATAAAGATTTCTTCTTTTGACTAAATAATTTGAGAAATGGTTATCTCTGGACTAAGTAGAACTGAATGAGAACTGCTATTTAGAGAGGTACGATAATAGAAACATAGCTATTTGTATAGTTGTGCCAGAGTATAAGTCTCTCCTTATCAATTTTTATTTCAACAAAAATGACAGACTCTTGCATATGAATATGTTCACAATTGGCTTCAAAGTGTTTTTTATAATCAGATAAATTCTCATTCAGATTTATCATCATCTGGCATACAACTCTATTTTTTAAACTTTAGTAGATTTTATGTGGGGAGTATATGTTTACCTGATTGAAAACAATTCCAGATTTTATTAAGACAGTCATACTTTTCTAATAGCATTTAAGATGTAAAAAAATTTTGTTTTTTCTTCAGTTTTATGAATCGAATCGAATCCTTTGCATTCTTCTGAAATAGTCAAAAATATACTTTCGATGTTTACTGAAACATCTGTCACCTTTATACAAGCCTTTAATCAAGACAGTAGGGACCTGAAGACTTTCCTGTGATTCTACTCTTGTCCAATTTATGGTTGCTTTTGTAGTATTTTAAATAATAGATGATCCCTGTGGCCAATTCTATTTTTCTATCTGTTTTGTCTCAAGAATAATATTAAATTTTCAAAGAAAATTGATAATTTTGTCAAATCATCCTTCTTACCTAAGACAAGATTTATTCTAAGGCAGTAAAGCCCTCACTCCTTGCACTACATATATTTCAAAACCTCCCCAGACTGATCCCTAATCCCAACCAAATGCATTTATTCATCATTAAAATGTAGTAGTCGTGATGTAGTATGAGATGGAAAAGAAAACATATAAAGATAGGTTATTTGCAGAAAATGTGATCATACAAATATAAATATAAAAGAATCAGTAGCCAAATTATAATTTTTAAAATATTCAGAAAATCAAGTAATAATAGCTAGCTAGCTATATTAATAAATGCAAGTACCTATGATAAGGCAAAATTCATGTTAGAAATAGATTAGATTATTCTTGAAATCTGTGCTATATTGGGCTAGATTTTATTTTCTCATGTTTTGTAGTCATGTATAAAAAGGAAAAAGTGCTTTACATAATTTTTGACTTAACTCTGAGACAAACAACATTGTAATCAAAATGATAAATTACAGCTTACCTTCAGCTGCTCTCATTATCCCAGAACACAGGCATCCATGAGGGTTGTAGTTAATGGCAAAGCACATTGACCCTCTGAAAAATTAGGGACACTCATCTTTAAGCAATTGTAAAAAAGAATGCTGGTTTAGCATTGCTGGATATTCAGAATTCTTAACAGAACACAACCCTTAGAATGTTTTATGAAATAAATCCAAATGTTTAATAAGTGGTACTTATTTCAGAAATGAACAAATACATAAAGCAATTAAGGAAGAGAAAAAAGTCTGTGTATAGTGTTTAAGTGATAGGTGATATATTTGAGATACCTAATCTTCAAAATCAAAGCCTACTTGGGATTGAATCACCAGACTCACTTCTTTTTGTTCTCATGTCCTCAAATATGAAAAACAGGTTAAGAGTTCCAGAGCTGACACAAACTCTTGACTAACATGCATGACATATCGAATGAGGTATAGAAAGTCATCTTTATTTGTTCTTAATGAGTTGATAGCTTAAAAATTACTGTAAATTAATTTTAATACTGTATTTTTCTATTTCATAAAAAATGTAGTTGCTACTTATTTAAACCTCTTTTCTTTGCATGTATGTCCTTTCTGGGTTGGTGGAACCTTGAAATTTGGGCTCATGGAAAGGCTATTAGGGAGGGATGATTAAAATTCTACAATTGGAAAAAAGTTTTTGATACATATGGAGTTATCTTTGATATCTACAGAGCTGTACTGAAATCCACAGATATTTGACTGCAAGTTGCAAAGAGAGGAATGAGGATATCTAACAAGAAGCTGAGGTAACAACATAAAATTATTTTTTAACTGAGAGGTTTTTGTCTATTCACTTTAAGTAATATGTTTAATTTTATGTCTCCCACACTACTATTTACATTCTTTTCCTTTACATTTATTTTTTTCTTTTCTTTCTTGGTATCTTTTGGATTAGTCAAGTATTTTTACTATTTTATCCTCCCTTCTATTGTTTATTATGAATTATTTTACTACTCAGTCATTATTATAGATAGTATCACATGCTCCCTTGCAAAATTGCAGTATAAAAATTATTACTTTTACCACTTTTTTGATAATTCTAAAATAACAGAACATTTAAATTCCACTTACCACCTTTCTCCTTTTGTTTTTTATTTCTGTGCATTTTGTCTACAAATTTAAATGTATCTGACATGATTGTTCAGTTAAAAACATTTCATACTAGCTGATTTTGAATACTTATACCATGTTTTCAATGAGTACTTTAAATGTCATTTTCATCTAAAAACACTAAAAGTAACATCATTCCACTTTCAGGAAAAAACATCACTAATTCTTTCAGCACAGCAATTCCTAAACAAAGAATATTATACTGAAAAAATATTTGAAGTACACTCCATATTTGCATAAATGAAAATTGAGATTAATAAGTAAATATCTTTCTCTGACTATTCAGTCTATTGTAATCATAAGATATTTTCATGTTTCAATGTACTCACATTGATAATTCTTATTTTGCTCTATAAGCACTTTTTTCTACGCTGTACCTATTCATTTAAGTGCAATTTTAAGGCAGAATATCAAGAACTCCCAATATGACAAAGGAACACACAAAGAGTGAGATGAATAATTGAGAATTTTAAGCAAATCACACGTGGTTTGGCTGATTGTGAAGGAAACAATAATGTAAAATATGATAATAATGGTTAAGCACCATCTGCTTATTCTGAAAGCAAAGAAAATTAAGAATCATGTACTTCTGATTCTGATTTTGAATACTTGATTGAATGGTGGTCCTCAGACTCTCCACAACCTTCAAAAGAATGACTCATTCACTGACAATTTATTAGGGTCAGTATTATCCAAAGAAGTAGAACCAATAAGATATATAATAAGAAATTGGCTCATGCTACTATGGATGCTGGCAAGCCCAAAATCTTTAGAGACAATGTCCCAGTTGCTGTCCAAAGGCTATCAGACTGCTGTAGAACCAGGAAGAGCCAATCATCAAGTGTGAAGAATGTCAGGCAATAGAATTCACCTTCCTTGATCAAGGGTCAACCTTTTGTTATATTTTGGCCTTAAAATGATTGAATGAGACCCACCCATATTATGGAGGCTAATCTGCTTTATTCCATGTACCAGTTTTAATGTTACTCATCCAGACACACCTTCACAGTAACACTCACATGTTTATATTCATGTTTTCATTAAACTGGAAAAATTTCAGCTGATATTTTTTCAACTATTCTGCTCCCCTCTCTCTCTTCTACTTCTGGAACTTTTACAATATGTGTGCTCATTCTCTTGTTGGTGCCCAACAAGTTCCTTAGGCTCTATTTATATTTCTTTAGTCTTTTTTCTTTTTGCTCCTCAGACTTGGTGATTTCCATTGTTCTGTCTTTCAGTTCACAGATTCTTTCTTCTGTCTGATCAAATCTGCCTTTGAATACCTATAGTGAATTTTTCATTTCCTTAATTGTTCTTTTCAGCTCCAGAATTTCTTTTCATTTATTTTTCAAATTTTTATGTTTTTATTGATATTTCCATTTTATTAATGCATTGTTTTCTAGGCTTTCTTCCACATAAAGGAATCTTTGAGCATGTTCAAGATAGCTGTTATGAAGTCTTGTCTAGTAGTTCTTCCATTAGATCTTTTTCAGGGATAGTTTCTGTTGATTGATTTGTATTCCTTTGAATTGACCATGCTTTTTCGTTTCCTTATATATGTTTCTGTTGAAAACAACATTTCAATCTAATCGTGGCAACTCTGGAAAGTCACTTTCTCCCTTTTTCCAGGTTTGCTGTTTTTTCTTGTATTCACTTTTTTTGATTTTTTTGTAAGCTGTCTCTGTATTGAGGATCAGTCTGAAGCATAATCTGAAGGTCGTCTCACGTCTTTTCTGTACCTGCATCTTCCTCTGGGAATACATGGTTTGTCTATATGTAGTTGCTTTTGAATGTCCAAACCTTCAATATCTGGCATTCAAAGGGGAAAAATGAAGTGGTGTGTGTGTGTAACAAAAGATGCCTGCCCTTTAAATCCCCTGAAAGCCAGGGCAGCCAGAGAAGGAGGGGCTTTAAACACAGGTAGAGATGTGACAACAATGGCTGGTCACTTCTGTGTGTGCACCTCTATGATCAGAAGTAGCAACCAGTGATCAAAGCAGTCAAACCCTCAATATTTGTAGGGCAGGGTTCTTTGTGCCCATCCTGGCTTCTGCAAGTTGTGTGAAAACATTTTTCACAAGTGCCTGCTGTGGGCTGGGTGTGAGGGATGGATAGTATAGATAGTTATAAGCCTGCAATTGACCCCAGAGTTCCAAAATATTTACATCAGACAGATTGTACCAGTGAATTATTGATAGGTGAGAAGACAGATTTCTGGTGTTTCCTATTCTGCCACTTTCCCAGAATTTTCTCACCAAAAGAGTAATATTTTTACCACACTACTATTTGCTTTGTTCAGTAAATGTACATTTTATTGACTGACAGTTACATGTATATTATTCTTCATTCCTTTATGACAGTGAATTTTCTCATTTAATGTGCAAACTTAGTTACTGTGTCATTATTCTTGAGAGTATTTTCCTTGGGAATGTAATTATAGTTTAATTATTATTTTCTTCCAGCCTTTGGGGTATATCATTCCATTGTCCAGGTCTTCCATTATTTCTACTGAGAAGTCAAATGATAGTATTATTTCTCTTACTGTTTTTCCTTCCTTCCTCCTTTTCTTCCTTTCACCCTTCCTCCTTGCTCCTCTACCTCCTCCTTCTCTTCTCAATTGCAATTTCTCTTCTCAGTTGCAATTTATAGAACATCCTGAATCTGTGAGTTGCTGTCTTTAGACAGTTTTTGAAAATTCTTCAGGAAAATATATCTTCAGATAATGTTTGGTCCCAAATACTCTCTCTTTTCCATCTGAGACTACAATTACATGTTTAAACTTTTCCTTTTGTCTCCCAAATGTCAAATACACTTTTGGGTATTTTTCTTTCACCCCTCTGTCCTTCAGTTTCTATAACTGATATTGATATATCTTCTCACTAATTGTGTGACTTTGGTGGCATGTAATTTGCTATGGAATATATCCTTAGATTGTTCATTTATGAGTATTTGATTTTTCATTTCCAGTATGTCTGTTTAACCCTTTGTTATACACTCCAATTTCCTGGAAAAATAATCATGCACAACTGTTTCCTCCATCTTTTTTGTTGATTTGCTTGAATATTTAAGTCATAGACGTTTTAAAGACTTTTCCACCAATCTCTAACCTCTGAATAATATTTGGAAATATTTTTCTTTAGGGCCTGATTTTGTTACAGTTTTTGGTCATGTGGCATGTCTAATAGATTTTTTAAATTGAATATAGTATTTAATATGAAAAATATAAAGGCTCCAAATGAAAATTTAATTAAAAAAACAAATATTCTCTATTTCATTTTGGAGTGAATGAGAAAAAATTCAATTACTGAAATATGGAAAATTTACACAAAGGATGAGGTACAAATTAAAAACAGCATTTAGAAAAATAGATGCACTCTTTTGGAATGGGTTCATTTTAATTTTTTTTACTTCTTTTGCATGAACTTACATTTTAAAATTTAGCAAATATAATTAGCCCTCCATAAAATTATCCAATATTTGAAAAAATATTTTAGAAGACACTTATATTAATTCCTAAAATTGCCATTTTAAGCATGATTAGCATATATTTTAACTACCTTCTGCTGTGTGAAACTGGTGATGATATTAGATTTACTGTGAAAATGTTCTATTTAAAAACCTCCAAACTTTTCTCACATTCCATTTATTAAAGAATATTTGTAAAGAGAAAAAATAAATTTATATTTCCACTTGTTCAAAAAAATCCACACAGTGATAAGGCAAATTGGATTTTGTCATATTGTAATTCTTTTAACTAGAAAGCATTATTCATTTATGTACCTTTAATTCCAGGAAGTTATATTTAGCTATCTTTTAAATACTATGCAAGCTTAACTAAAGATTATTGAGAATCAGTTTCAATTCATACTTTCCAAAAATTAGAAAACATCTATATATTACTTTTTATCCCAATATATGTTCTTCACATTTTAAAGAATTTAGTCCATTCCCCTGTTGTTAAGCATAACAAAATCTAATTTAATTTGTGATGTTAAAGATGCTATATATTTGAGATCATAAAACATGCCTTATTGATGGAATTATAGGTACAAATAATGCCTGTTAAGTGTCTGGGAATGCCGGGTACTATTCAAATCTCATTTTGCATATTGAGGAACTAATAGACATTGCGTAAGTGAGCTGGTCAGTGGTGGAGCTACGATCTGAACCTGGCCATCTGAGTTTAGTAGTCATATTCCCAGTCATCAATATAGGACTTGATTTGCAACACATCTTCCAAAATGCGGGTTTGAATAAGACTCAGGAGATATGCAGGTAAAGATCAAAGTACTGTGTCAAGCTTATTACTGAGAGAAGGGTTGAAGACCATCATTTAGGTATTGGGCAAACATGGGCACCTTACTACTAAGCCACAGAAGTAGAGACATGTTGCTTATTCAAAATTTATTTTTCAAAATTATTATTTATTTTTCTTCTAACAACTCTGGCAGCTGCTTTCCTCTTTTTCTCAGTTGATAAAATCAGTGTCTAGGTCCAGATTCCAGTGTGACATCCATCAAATTGTATTTCTAAAGTGATAATGAATTCATTTTACCTTCGTTATTAACACCAAAAGATGTATTTTTCATTTGTTAACTGATTACTAATATGAGTAGATAAAATTTTGTTTAAGTCAATACACATAAGGTTTTTACTCTGTAATTTGATGTTTAATTTTCAAGCTCTGGTCTTTGAGTAAATTGCTTTCCAAGTTTCAATTTACGATGTAGCTGAATTATGGTCCAGTTACCCATGGACTTTGTTATAATGAAGTATAACCAACATCAGATGCATCATTTGGGGGTTTTACAATACAGTTTTTGGAAGGTCATTCACCTCCAGAAAAGGTGAAATTACTGATAAATTAAAATAGGTCACACATAGACACTGACCTGAAAAATTACAGTTTGTTGTTAACATTGACATGAATTTTCATATGACAGAGGACTTAGAGCAGTAGATACAAAGAACTCCTAGCTATAATCCTAATGTAACTCTCTGATCTTTCCAGCCACAAGGAGTGAGATGAAAGGCATGAACAGTTTGAGATTAGGTCAGCACAGAGAATTTAGTCTTTAATTTGAGTTCCCTGGCTCTCTGCATAATTTATATTATTTCCTCTCAATAGAATTTCTTAACAAAAACATGATTGAGAACATTGCTTATGAAGCCATTGATAGGCACATCTGTCACATACTAACAGAGGTACTGGAAAAGAGTGCTGGAGATGACAACAAGGTAATATTCCATGTAATTACTTAGAGAATTCATGAAGGATTGCCCTGACATGGACATGACTTCTGAATTCCTGCTGTACAGATGTATGATGTTCAAATATGAATCTATGCATTATTACTGCTACTGTTTTTGTGATAAAAATTTTTTGTCACCAAAAAAAGACAAAATATATATGAACTCTTAAGAAAATATTTGGCTTTGATTGAAAATACATCACCCTTACCACCCTATCATTCGTAAACACAATTTCTGATCTCTCAATAATATATATTGAATATGTCTTCAGATTAAACCTTAAATCTCCATCTTCACAGTTTCCATCTACAGCCTTTACTCCAAGCCACATGATTTTTCTCATGTGGACTATGGCACTAGCCTTCTAGGTGATCCTCTCACTGTCTCCATCTCACCTCTGTTTTCCCTACCTTAGAAATTGTACAAGGACATGATCTTTGGAATTTTGATACCCTTCGCTTGTCCATTAGGGCTGTTGTGGGCTGGATTCATTGGAAAGCAGACTTTGAGACTGAGAAAACATGTAGAAAAATTACTGGGAAGTGACTTCAGGAGTAACATGTTTGAGAAAGGGAAGACCAATCCTGTTGTTGGTAAGATGGAGAATTTGGGTTGCAATGCTGTTAGAAAAAGACCTCAGCTCTGAAGCTGAGATGGCACTTCAGAGCTATCCATGGTTGGGGCACAGGGGCCACCCTTTATAATTGGCACCAAATAGGCATTAGATGCAGGCTTTTCTCTGGAAAAAGGCATGACTTTGGTATATGTGATCGTTCACAGCACATAGCAATCTCTATCCTTGGGGCTACAACTAATAAGCAGTTTTTTCTTCTACTATTACCCAGTCTAGCGCCCCCTTGCATCTCAGCTCTTCTGCTCATCTGGATAGCATAGCTGGTGTCATGACCACGGATCTCATCTCCAAGGTGTCTGTTCTCCTAGTAACTGTCTCATTCTCTGGCTGTGGCAACCAGACTTAGGGAATTATATGAAACTTGGGCAATGGAGTTTCAAGATTGCTAAGTGGATCACCTAGTTATGAAATATTTTTCTCCCTATTCACCTTGTTTTACAGGAGCCTGCTTCCCCCTGCTAATCAGTGTTAATTGTCCTTGCCAGGAGGAAGACTTTTTCTTTCTGCCAGGCTTTCGATGTGAGGAATCCCCAGTTCCCAGATGGCTGCTGTAGCTGAAAGTTCAACATGACTCTTGCTATGTCCCATGATGGTAGATTTTCCCCTTTGAGAACGAGCTGCCACAACGACTTTGTCTCTCATTATGAGAATTGTGTTCGCTTGGCTTCTGACTGTTAAAAATACCATTTTTAAGGCTGTTATATTTTGCTAATACTCTCATACATACTGCATACATTCAAACAAATACCATTTCTTACCTTTAGAAAAGAACCACAATTTAGATTCTCAGTGATGCTTATGTCCCTCTCAACAGTTCATTTTTCACTGCTTTGATAAAAGAACTGTCTTCCAATTCCTCCAGTGAAAATATTTTTTTCTAGCAAATTGTCCAACATTACATAATACAGGCAATCCGGCATGCTCTCTTCTCTGAACATGAGACTTTGGTTCCTTTCTGCCACAGCAGTTCTGGAATCTCTATTCCACTTAGTTCAGCCCGTAGAAATTTCCAATCTCCCAAGAGATATCTGAATACCATGTTTGTCCTGTTTTCCAGGATTCTTAACAGAGTGATAAATCGTGAACTCCAGGAAAGTGCTCTCATAGTAATAAACTCTCCCTTACTGAACCTAATCTTTTGACCCCCAGCCACTGCCCCATTGACTCAGTGTTCTCAGAATATAGTCTGATAGGCTGTGTTCTTTGGGCTTCTGCTAGTACACATAGGCCACCCATTTCATTTTTTCTGGGTACAATACCCTTCCTTTTGCTCTTCCCTTGACAATCTCTGCACTTCCCTCTATGACTTAAACTTAGCTATGTGCTTATGTTCCACAAAGGGAGATAGGGACAGTAGTGGGGGTGGGGGCATCATTTTCAAGTAAGGAATACCAGATCTTAGTAGATATGGCTGGGCTACTTTTGCAGGCTTAGGAAAATTTGGAGCTTCAAGATTTTCAAGTGTGTCAACTCAGATGTCCTAGTGACATATGACCATGTCTCCTTTCTTAATTAAGACGCTGAACTTGGCATAGGAGATTGGCCTAGGAGCTACATCACTTTGATGATTAAATATTAGGGCTCATTTTTCTTTGCCCGCTGACTGCAGGAGATGAGTCTTCTTAGATGCTGCTAAGTAGGCCCTCTGATATCCCCAGTTAATTTTTTCAAGGCAGTTTTAGAGAAGTTTTAGTTTTACAACAACATTGAAAGGAAAGTAGAGAGATTTCCCATATATCCTCTGCCCTTTCATATGCATATACTCCCCCAATATCAACATCCTTCACCAAAATGGTACATTTTTTACTAAGGGTGAACCAACATTGACACATTATCAACACCCAAAATCCATAGTTTACCTTAGGGATCCCTCTTGGTGTTGTAGATTTTATGGTCTTGGACAAATATATAATGACTTATATATCCATCATTATAATATCATACAGAGTATTTTCACTACCCTAAAAATATTCTGTGCTCTGGCTGTTCATCCCTCTTCTCTCTGACCCTTGACAACCACTGATCTTTTTATTGTTTCCATAGTTTTACATGTCATATAGTTGGAATCATATATAGCCTTTTCAGATACTTCTCTCACTTAGTACCATGCATTTAAGATTTATTTATGTCTTTTCATTTATTGACAGTGCATTCCTTTTTAGCACTGAAAAATATTCCATTGTCTGGATGTACCACAGTTTATCTATTCTCTTACTGAATAACATCTCTGTTGCTTCCAAGTTTTGACAATAATGAATAAAGGTGGGGTAAATAGCCATGTGCATGTTTTTGTGTAGATATAAGTTTTCAACACCTTTGGGTAAATACTAAGAAGCAAGGTTGCTGGATCATGAAATAAGAATATATTTAGTTTTGTAAGAAAACACCCAACAGTGTTCCAAAGTATGTGTAGCATTTTGCATTCCTACTGGCAATGCATGAGAGTTCCTATTGCTCTACATCCCTGCCAGCATTTTGGTGTCAGTGTTCCAGATTTTGGCCATTTGAATAGATGTGTAGTGGTATCTTATTGTTGTGATTTTCATTTCCCTAATCACATATAATGTGGAGCATCTTTTCAAATGTTTGCTATCTGCATATCTTCTTTGCTGAGGTGTCTGTTAAAGTATCTGGTCCATTTTTTAATCAAGTTACTTGTTTTATTACCGAGTTTTACAAAACTTACTTTTTAATTGTTGGTTTAGCACTGTCAGCCTTCCATTGTATTTATACAGAATATCAAGTGCTCTGAGGAAAAAATATCCAATTTCATTGTCCTTATTATTAGAATTCCACCCACATTCTTCTAACATCCAATACGTTGTATTTGCTAATACAATTCCTTCCACCAGTATAACATCTCAGTTCGTGGCTCATGAATATTTTAACAACTGAACTGTTAAATTATGTCCAGGGCTGTGACCGTCATTGCTGGCCAACTGGAGGAATATCCACTTCTGAAAATCCATTTTTACCATCTTTTGGGGACTCCTCCTGGTTATGCAGATACAATTCTCCAATGACTATCTTTGTTTCAGACCATTTTTTCTAGAATGATTGTATAGAAAAATAGCCTTTGAATACAGAGGTAGTATCTCTGGAGCAAAGCGAAGGTTCATTTACTGTCAAGTATATTAAAAATATCTTACTCTGGCCGAGGTTAGGTAGGTTTACTCTATTATAAGTTTTACGTACTCTGAGTTTGGGATTCCTTTCCTGCACCACAAGTACAATATATAATCTGGCATTCAGTGTATTGCCTTGTGAGAACTGAGCTTGGGGAATGAGCACAAATGTGAGTCTGGCTACTACTATTTCTCTAAATAATAAACTGCCCTTTGTGTCTGTCCTAGTGGTCTCGCATCTTCTGCCCACATCATGAAACACTGGCAAGCTAAATTGTTGGTTTGCAGGTGGGGTAAAAATTGCAGAACCTTTGCAGTTCTTAACCCTGGAAACAACTGTTATTCAGGCTCCGAGGAAAACAGACTCTGAGATAGAGAGATGCATGTGGGGATTTTACAGGGAAATAAAATTTGGAAAAATCCTCTCAAGATCAGCACTTGGGGCAGAAAGGGAGGAAGCAGCATTGGTCGGAGGTAGAAGCTGAATGCAGAGCAGTCACACGGTCTCAGCCAACCCCTGTGATCTTTGAAGCTATACTTCTCCCAGTTGGAGAAAAGGGTCCAGGGCTTCACACTCATGTACTGACTTCTCATTGGATACAGGTGGCTTCAAGAGGGTGTTGCAACCTTAAGTAATGTGGTTCTCTTCAGCTCATAGTGATCTGCTTTCCAGAGAAAGCAGTCAGCTGACCTGGTAGAGGAATGTCTTTCCACAGGACATGCTGGGTGGTACAGTGTAGCCTCTAATATAAGGGAAAATCCAGGAAAAATAATGTAAATTGCTCCATGTAATGAACCTTGACATTAAGCTTCTTAATTCTTCAACCCATAAATCTTTCTGTGCTAAATTTTCTTAGGTTTTGTTATCTACAATCCATACACCTAATACAGCTGCTTAAAATTCTCCCATGTCATCTCACTTTAAATCTTAACTACTTTTAATTTTATTTTAAATCTCAACACTTTACCATTGTATTTAACGTCTTGTATGGATTACTACCTAGGACTCTTGCATCCTATCTCTAACTTACATTCACTACACTCTTGCTACTCCTACATATACTTTAGATTTCAGATTAATGTCATTTTCTTAGAGATATTAACTAAGGTGGTCTCTTCCTGATTTTTGTAAATAATAAAAACTCTTCTTTAGCATTATAACAATTTATAATTTTAGACCTATTTGATTTCCTATTTATTTTTTGAATTTCCTGGTAGACTTTGAATTTCAGGAAGACAAACCAAACCTATTTTACTTATTCCTGTTGTGATAATCGTGAGCACTGTTACCCAAATATCCTAGGTCTCTGGCTTCCAGGCCCATAGAAAGATTGCATTTCATAGTCTCTTTGGGTCGTTGTGGCCATGTGATTAATTACAATCAAAGCTCTGTGAGCAGAAGTTATGTCACTTCTATGGCCAGACACATAATTGTGGGTGTGGGACTCCACGGAGCACTTTCCCTCTGGCACCACAGTGGGCACCATTTGAGATGAAGTTTGCTCTGTCAGCCTGATCTCCTGCAATACTATGTTGAGTTGTCCCCCTCTGGCTATTTTTGATGGACATGCAGTTGGAATAAGCAATAAACTAATGTTGTTTTAAACTACTGAGATTGGTTGTTTGATAATAGAGCATAACCTAGACTATGCTGGGATGCTGGATGATGTACTGCCTGATACCACACTAAGCCCAGAGCTTCACATATAGTATAAATGTTTTTTTTTAAGGAAAGAAAGAATAATACTGTTTATTTAGCAGTGTATGTGGTTTCCTTCATCTGTGGCTCATTTCTTAAATAGGAAATTTCTCACCATTTGTCTGAACATGCTTACTGCAAAGCCAAAGAACACCCCAAAAAGGTAATAAAAAAGCAGTATTTATTAATCAAAGAATTCATCTTCTGTGACAAAGGAAGAACATGGTTAGGATCCAAAGCTGCTTCATTGGTTAAGACATGGGTGGATTAGAAAAGAACAAAAGGTTTCAAGCATTTCAGAGGATGTTATATGTAATAAAACCTGTATGTTTTTCTGCAGGCAGAGATAATCTATTTGGTTCAGGCTTCTAATGATAAAAATCCACTGAAGAAATATGAGTTGGTTAGAGAAGAGATCACACTTAACACTGTACCAAGAAGTAAGATTCAGTTGCTTTATTATAATTCAGATATCTAGATTGTTTCAAGAAAACTGTGTTCATCTTGAGCCAATTGTGCTGCTTATTCCTACCACCTGGCAGGTTTGTAAGGTTCACACACCCCTCTGCCTCTGCTTCAGAAATCCTGGCAGTGCTGTAATTCTGCGATTGTGTTGGAGGCTTGCCTCAGTCTCAGCTAAAGTTTCTTTGTTACCCTGCTTACCTATCTCCACTCCTTTTCTCCTCAGGGTCAAATTGGCTTCCAGCATTTGTGAACTTCCCTTCTGGTAAGTCAGAGCTTTTTTTTTTTTTCCATCAATGACATTTTGAAATAGCTATGACATCTGATTTCTTTGGAAAGATCTATATGGGTTTCAGATTATTTACTTTATTCAATTGAATTACAAAGTATTCATTCTATTTAAATACTATTACTGAATATGTATTGTTTCAGTCAGTTGCTTTGGGCATTTTTTAAATATCATGGAAATAGACATTTCTAAGACTACTCAAAATTGTGAGTCTTCTTTCATGTTTCTACACTATTTCTTTAATTCTTTCTTTCTTTTTCTTTTTCTTTCTCTCTCTTTCCTTCCTTCTCTCTCTCTTTCTCTCTCTCCATCTTTTTCACTTTTCTTTCCCTCCTTCCTTTCTTTTTCTCTTTCTGTCATTCTGTCTTTCTCCCTCCCACTCCCTCTACCTTTCTCTCCTCCTTCCTCCTTTCCTTCCCTCTTCCCTCCACCTCTCCTAGCCCTCCCTTTCTCTCTCTCTCTCTTTTGTTCTTCACCATATATCTAAGCCCAAATCCATCTTGCTGTGATGTTGGTTCAGGACTGACTGTGATGACACTATCAGGGTTCTTGTTCACGGAATCAAAGACTGAACTTTGCAAATGCTCAAGATGGGCAAGCAGGAGACAAGGGTTTTATTTGGAGAAAGGAAAGTACAGAACTCCCAGTGTAGGCAGGAAGGGGCAAGGCTGCCGCTTATGGGCTCAAGTCTAGGGGTTTTATGCCTGTTGCATCTGCGAGGGAGAGAAGCTATCTGTTGTCTATAGGTTCACTCCAGAATGCTAGTTCTGTTTTCATTAATCACATTAACGGTCAGTTTTATTTTAAACTGGTATGTCTATGTGACTATGGTCAGCAAACTGTTCCATATCACTGGGTTTTGGGTGGAATTTCCCTTTGCATTGTTTCAACCATAAGCATCCTATTTTCCTTTACATTCCTGAAGCTTCGGCAATATTTTGTCCTACTCCATGGGCCTGTATCCGACTCTATCTGGGCAGGGGCTGCCCCCTGTCACTTCCCTGTCTCAATGATAGTATTAGACAAAACAGCTTGGCTTCAGTTGCTTTTTACTACTTTTTCTTTCTGAAGAAATCTAAAGCATTCAGATTTACCCCTTTTTGAAATGACACAAATTTCTTACTTTTTTCAAATATTGAATCAGAGCTGTAAGGAAGATGGTTTTGTTGTCAGCACAATCAGACTCAACCATGGTAATGTCTTTGAATGTGCTGATCGAATTCTGTATGACACCCTGTTGTCAGTATTATAGACTCTGCTTGGTGATTTAATACTGTCACTTAATATCTACAACCTCTTATTTTTAAGTATATTTAAACTATGTTATGCTGATATCCACTAACAGATTGGAAAACGTTTTATCATGAGGATCTTAAAGAACTAGGGAAAAGTTATGATTAAGGGGTGATATGTAAAATTAGCTGTACATTCTTATTTGCAGAAAGATTTGCTAGGATATAAATACCTTTAATACTTCCATTGAACTTATCATGCTTTAATGAAAATCAATTAATTTTGTGATATTAATGCCCCATTTCTAATCTCTCCCTTAATACTCAATTTTAGTGTTCCATAATGAATACATTTGTTCAAGACTGGAAAATTATGGGTTAGAGAGAGGCAGTTGAATATAATGGGAAAGATCTGTTGTGCAATTATGATGGAAGACAAAGGTGTCAAAGTTTAAGAAAGACATCTTTGGGGAAAAAAGTCACCTGCTTAACTTAACTTATATTATTAATAAATAATCAGCCATATCATTATTTTATTCTCTGTACTGTGACTGTAGGTCAAAGAAGCAAAGTATTCAGTCACTAAGATAAAATATTTGAATTCTCAAAGATTATCAGTGTACTTTCAACAAAAATAAAACACAATTTATTATCTCAAATTCCAAGAAGTATTGTGACAAAAACTGTTGGAAACATCAAATATCCAGGAGATTGGTTATTAAAACTGGCATCTGTATAAACCATGATTTTTTTCTTACCATGAGTTAAATGTATGTGTCAGCACTAATTCTGAAGGATTTTAGTATTCGTCAGATAGTGTCACAAATATCACATTGGTTAGTAAAATTTTTTCTAATTAATTACAGATTTATATTAGAATAATATTAGCATATTAGTTTTAAAAACTTTTATTAGTCTTTAATTTAACATGTGGCCAGCATTTTTTGTTTTAAATGCTAAGCCAGGTTTAATAAGTTAATTTGTCTTTCAATACTATTTTTCCCACTAGCTAAGAATGCTATAATTTTTTAGCCAAATTAAATGAATACTGTCAGTGTTCATTTCCAGGTTATTATTGGTGGAGCTTCCTTTCACAGTATAAGCTCAGTTGCAATATATAATTTTATTTTCCAATAGGATTTGGTTATAATTTATTTATCTGAAAATAATAAAGTTCAACTTTTGCATAATGTTCTTAGCAATACCCATATATATTTTCATAATTTGTGTTCCTGAACAGCTAGCTATATTTTACCTCATCTTTTCTGTAAGGTTGGTACTAACCCTTACGAGAAAAGCAGACTATAACAACTGCCCAATTCTTCTCCTTAGATGGATAAGCAATACAAATTTTAAAAAAGGAGCAACACAAATCAACAACATAGTGTGCCACAGTTTGGTTGGGAATATCAGATTATGTCAAGAAAGCCAGGACTCTGAAAAGAAACTCATTTTCTTTTCTCCTTTCTTCATTTTACTAACTTCTTTTAAGATTATTTTGCTAATGGTTCTGCACCCTCCTTGGTGCTTATGCATGGGAGATAAGAACCAAATAAGGAGTGACTTTCAATACATCCCACCCCAGCAGAGGAAATGATAATTGTCAGCTGTGACAGAAGCAAGCAGCTGGTCCTCGCTCTGAGGATATCACCCTCTTAGAAAAAAAGCCTAAGGCAAACTTTGTTATTAGGAAGTACAGACAAAAAAAGAAACACCAGAAAACTCACTTTCTTTGCTCCCCGTCTTGGGATCAGTCATTCTGAAGTTAATGGCATTTACAAAAATCTCCACCCCAGTAGATGAACTTGGCCTTGATCTCACTCTTACCAAGTATATGCAAATACATAGATCTTCAGAAATTTCTAGGAATGAGGACTGCATTCTTAGGTAAATCATTTGCATTTCTTTTTTTTAGTCTCTGTAATCCATATCCACTGGGTATGAAATGAAGGTGAAAATTAAAGACTGGAAATAAAAGACTATAACAGGAGTTCTTTTGCTATTTCTCTCTCTTTTTTTTTGTTTTTTTCAACAGCTTTTGGTAAATTAAAGCTTCTTCAACTTCCTGTCTGCCAATCTCTGAAGTGATAGAATTTGGATATACATTAGTTCTTTAAAGCATAAACACAGAGGTATACATTGACCTAAAATAATAACATTCTAAATATACTTATTTACTTTAGAAATAGTATCTAAATGTGACTAGGTTAGCATACATTTTCCATCTATTGGAATATTATACAGAAAAATACCAGAACTATGTAAGGGATGTAGAAAGGACATTTTTTACTCTTTTTACCTCAGTTTCTTCTTTTTTTTTAATGGGAGACTTCAACCAGATGATTCTCTCAAGTATCTTCTTAATTTAAGATATGAAATCATTTGAGCAAATCTTCTAGTCTAAGAAGAACTGAAATAATAATCTGCTCTGATACTTGAATTTATTGTCTTGTTTTATGCACACATTGACTTATCTCTGATTCCATTTTTCACATCTTATTACTTCTAATAGTATCCAAAATATATTAACTGTTTACTATGTTCCAATCATTGTTCTGAATACATTACCTGGTCTATTTTGTAACTGTTGCAACAGCTCTATGAGGCAGATGTTACTAAGGCCATTTTATAGATAAAGAGGGAGTTCAGTTGGCTCAAGGTCACACAACTGGTAAATTGTAAAAAAGATAAGTAATAAGCTGACTATATAATATATGCCATTAGCACTCATAATTCTACCTCCTGTCAAGGCTGACTAAAGCAATGAAAGCATCAAGCTGTCCTTCATGTCTGATGCCATCATGAAAGTCCATTCCTTTAGAGATTCTGTCTCTAAAAGGTAAGGGTAAGCAACAAAGTAAAACATGAGGGTGGAAGAGTAAGAGGGAAATAGAAATATACAATTTTGTCACACTCCATAAAAAAAGAGAAATTCTGAGAATAGAGTGTGAACAACAGTGCTCAGTGATACAATATTTAAATAGGACACAAGATTCCAAAGTTCTGCTAATTAGAAATCATCGTGGCTTTGGAGTAAAAGAGTTCACTAGGGTAACTGAGAAGGAAGGAGGCACAAGTTAGTTGATTAGCAAATACAAGGAAGAAGAACAGAGGGAAAAATCCTATGTTTATTTGAGATATTCATACAGAGAAGGGAAGAAGTAACATAGTACATCCGGTCTGACTGTCAAGCAATTGGTTTAGTTTTTCTTCTTAAAGTGGTGGTAATCTAAAAGAAAGTAACTAACCTGAAAGAAAATTTTGAGACAGAGATCTTTGAAAAAGTATAAAGAAAAGTTATTTGGAGGAAGAAAAACAAAAAAACAGTTCTTTGTTAGCACCAGCAAAAAGAGAGACAAAAAGAAAAGAGTGTGAGAGAGCATTAGGAGAGAAGTTCACACCCAGATGCTCCTGCTCAGGAAAGTAGACTAGGTCAGCTGATGAGGAAGGACTTCAGGTGTGGTTGGGGAGTGGGGTTAGTTTGAGCATCTCATTTTCTAGTTCACTTACAGAAGAGATGTGTTCCTCGGGCCTTTTCCTTCAGATCTTATATATTCAAATTTCCACCTTTGTTAGAACCATTGTTAAGAAACAAAATACTTAAAGATAAATTTACAAGACAGTATGTATTAGAATATCATGTAATTATGAAAATCAGTGACAGAGCAGGGACAAATCTGACAGCTGGGTATTGAAAAGGTGAGGGAAAAAAGATATATCCTCAAAATAACACTCAAGAACTTCAGAGAGGGATAGAATAGATTGAAGTAATCAATAATCACTTAACACCAACTGATATAGCAGTTCTAAAAAAAATCTGTGGGAAATAGTGATATAAAGAGAGAAAACATTAACTTAACACCTGTTCATCAAAAAGCTACGATATAGAAGCTACTTTGACAGAATCTTGTAAGTTACGAAAATGAATAAAACAATGACAGACTGCAATTTGTATCCATTTATTCATTCATATTGTACACTGGAACAAATCACTATTGATAATACTGTTAAAAGAAGTACAGATTTTAATATAAAAGAGATTTCTCTTCAACTTAAGTCATAGAGAAAGAGGCTACTTAAACTTTGAAATAATCAAAGAATGTGTTATAGGGCATATGTCAACAAAATAAGCACAATATGAAGGCCCATGGGAAGTACGGTAGAGTATAATTTGAAGATTGCTCTTCAGTCCATTTCCTAGAAGATGTGAACTTGGATCTTGAAGAGGTAGAATGTGGATAGAGATGGAGTAGAATATTCTAATTGGAGGAAATGTCATAAACAAAGAGGTGCAGGAAATTATGAGATCCTTAGAGTTGATTGTACACAGTTTAATTATGCTGGAGGACCAGGGTGTGAGAAAGTAATTTGTTGCCACATTGTTAGGGAGTTCAGACATTTTTAGAGTATGAGTTTTAATGGATTTTTGAGCAAAGTGTGATGGCATGAGAAGTTTCCAAGTGTTATCTGCTATTGAGTATCTTCTCCGATCTACCCATCTGCCAAAGTGAAGCTAAGATAAGTGATCACTTTAGCAGCATATGCTTTATAGCTATAATAATATTTATCCATGACAATGTAATTACCTGTTTTCTATGGGATTCTATCACTGAACTTTAAACTGCTCAAAGGTAAACACAAATTTTTACATATCTCTGATTTCTATGTACCCAGTGCAATGCTCAGAATATTTCAGAATTCAATGCATTTTAGTTACATATTGATTTATCTATATGTAAGATGAATATAACATCCAACAGAGTTGTGAAACAATGTGATGGGAAGAAAAATATTGTCTCTAGGATGGGTACTTCTATGACTGCCCAGTTTAGATGAAGCCTTTAGGGGCCAAATTCAGGATTTCTTTTTGCTCCTCCTATAACCAGGCAAGAAAAAACTACATATGTTGTTCTGTCTATCTCTCTACAGTTTTACTTTGGAATTTGAAGCTAACATCATATTTCATTATCACTCTCTGGATGTTCATCCCACTTTTATATGGCTACGATGACAGTGTCATGGGTAGCCATTCCTCATGACCAATATGGCCTTTGTATTTCCCTCAACCTGATGAATTCCACACCACCTCCTTTCTGCCTCTAGGTACCTGGCCTCCCACTCACTTCAGTCCTTAATGTCCAGATGGCCTCACCACAGAAGTCCCATTCCTTCCTTTTCTTAGAGCATTTACTTTAGAAAATTTAGAGCATTTACTTAATCATAAATTATTTCTCTGCCCTTTTGAAATGTAAAAATTTTAAAAGGCTTTTGCTAGTTTCACAGCCCAAAACTGTTGGTCTCTGGGACCTGGGAAGCATCCTTTGAAATACAATCAGCAGGAAAGATAGCGCCCTTACCTCCCAGTTTGTGAGAGGGAAGGAGCCTAACTTGAGTGCGGATTTGTGACTTGTAAAACTATTTCCTGTCACAAAGATAAGAGGAGGTTTACGTTCCCTATGGGTGACATCATTTAGCAAACACAGATGGCCTGTGACTCCTGCAAACCCAGGTCTTAAAAATTCTCCTAACTTTGTTTCCATAGAGCAGAGCTCACACAGTGCTTTGGTGTCTCTTCCCTATTACACTAGTTTGGCATAAAGTCTTCTTTCCCTGTTTAACCTTGTCTGCTGCAATTTTGTGTCACTACTCTCAAAAATACATGGGGTAGGTGGCCTAAACCAATTATATTGAAGTTTTGGGACAATCCTCTCACATCTCCCTTGATTTCTCATTTTCACTGTCATCCTTTCACACCTCTCCTTATCTTGAATTAGTAAAATGCCATATTATTACTGACACTGCATTGGAAGTAGGAAAGTTAAACCCTTCTGCTGAAACTTTGCTTCTAGTCTATTTGGGCTCCCTCGTGTCCAACCACTCTCACAGATCTCTACATGTGTCTTGATTCAAAGCCTTGAGAACAGTAAAATATTATCTTTCATTGCTTTACCTTGTTTCTCACTAGAATTTCTGCAAGTAGCTCAGGAAAAAAAGTCAGACGTGAGAAGGCAGAGACTAGGTAATCTTAATCCTTGGCCTATTACATGTCACTTTATTTAGCAACTATAATAAAATCCTAAATCCTTTAAAATTCTATAATTAATTAGAGATAGTCTACTTTGGGATTATGGCAGTGGAATGAAAATTCAGGAGATATTTTAGATATTGAAGTGGATAAGAGGAATAATGAGCAGAACATTTTGGTTGGAGCATTTACTGGGAAAAGTAGCAGCTGAAGTGAAGCAGGAGAAAGCTCAGAAGGAAAAGATAAGAGCAGATTTAGACTTAGAGGAGTTGAAAAGATTGAAGACAAAATTCCTCGGGTACCAAGTAAGGATTTCCAGACAGTTTTAGAGAGTGAATTTAGTGTACTTATTCTCCAATGTGTTTTACTTAAAGTCTATTACCAGTGAAATATAAAGGCATAAAAACGGTATCATACATTCTTAATGATAGTGTAATTCTACTCAACCTCCGAAATCTCCTAATTTTTATAAATCCTTTGAGTCTATGGTGTTTCTAATCGGAAAAAAATTGGAATTTGTGCCAAAGAACAATTCTCATGAGGAATGGAGAAGCTTTCTGAAATGCAGTTTCTAGAGCAGATGGGACACAACTGTCCCTTCCTCCTCCTCCTGCCCCATTCTTAAGAAACTCAAGAGGCTTTCAGAACTTTTGCAGCAGATTTCTGAGAGATGGCTAGGATTTTTGTAGGGTTGGTTATGGAGGAGTCATAAAAATACTATTCTATGGATGTTGGTGTTCTACCAGTCTTACCTTCAGACTTGGGTAGCCTTTTAAATAAAATTCACTTGGTTTTCCTGTTTATTTTAATGAAAAACATGCAAAATTTATTCTAACAGTTGCCTACTCAGTTTGACAATTATTGTTTTAATTATAGTTCTAAGAATCAAACCTCTAAATATACGATTAAAAATGAAAATTCTCTCATGACTGTTGTCTGAAGCTTTTCTTCAGTGGTATATCAATGTCAGAAAATGCGTGAGGTCTGAGACTTGACTTTTGAAGAATCAGCAATTGTTGCTATCAAAATCAGGTTATGACCCAGGACAGCCACCACCAGAGAACCCTCACATAATAGCATCATAAGACTCAATGCCACAATGATCTGGGAAGGGCAACTAACCATAGGCACTGCTATTTGGTTCAGAGAAGCACCAATTAATTTGTCTGCTCTCTGATTCACTTGAAGAACTCAGCTGGAAACCAAACAAAGCCAGCTTTAAAAAAAAATCTAACAGTTGAGGTTTTATGTATTCTTTCAAGCAGACTGTATTTTAGACTCCAGAACTAAGGGTCATAACTCTTGTATCTCTCTCTCTTCATAGAATTAGAGTTTATCAAAAGTGTTAAAAATAAAATGATTGTGGAGGCTCTAAGAAGGTTATCAGAAAGGGTGAGAAAAAGTGAAGAAGTAAGACTTTTAGAGAAGAGTAAAAGCAACAACAGTATTAAAAATGAAAGCTTTCTTGTCTAACTTCTTTGCTTCCCACCTCGTAGGAATCCAATTTTTATAAATTTGTATAAATTTCAGTAAGAATGCTATAAAACTTAATATTCAGAGTTTGAGTAAAGAACTGATGGAATTAAGAATTGACTTATGAACTGATTGTGAATATCTACAAAAATCCCAGCTACCTTTCCATTTTCTAAGTCCCCACTGACTATAATACCATATACATGACCTTTCCTTATGCTGTTAGAAAACATGCATACACTTTATCACACAATTTCCAGAAGTTAAATTACTTCCCTTATCTCAGATACAATTTTGTGTTTCTTCCAAAGCCCATGTTATCATGTTTTTTAAGTCTGAGTGCCCCCAGAACTCTTCCTCAACAAGAATTTTCTAGCAATGCCAATGTTCATATTTTTATCTTTCTTGATTCTTGTTTGAATGCTGGAAAAGAAAGGCACTTGATGGAGGTTGGAGGTTTGCATGTAGAAATTTTATTTAGAAACACCTGTGGAGTCATTGTGTGGAGGGGAGCGTAAGGAATAGCCCTGGGTAGAGAAAGAAGCCATGCAAGATACAAAGTCAGCAATGCCTCAAGTGACAGCATGGGATCTGTGGAGTTAGAATGCCACTTAAGAGTTAGGGACAACGTGGTCAAACTTTTATACTGATCCAGTAAGAGGTTTACCTTTGGGCAAACTGACTGCCTTTGACTAAGACAATCTCTGAAGGAGGAGGTGGTTGCATGCTGACTACCAGGAATACTCCTGGCATCTACGTAGGAGTCTTTCACTGAAGCATGATATGACAGCAATAGGCAGTATCCACACAAATTAAGTGAATAGAACATCCAAAAGAATCTATTTAAAACATTACTAGAACAAATATGAATTTAGCTAAGTCAATTGATATAAGACCTATGCACAATAATCAAATGTATTACTATATACCAGCAATGGACAATTAGAAACTAAGATTTAAAATATAATTAACAATACCATCCAAATTAGAAAATGCTAGGGTGTTGATATAGCAAAGTATGGCTAAGGTCTCTACACTGAAACTATGCACATTTTTGGGAGGAATTAAATAACTACTAATAAATGGAGACATATATCATGTGCATAGATTGGAAGACTCAATATTAAGTTGTCAGTCCTCCCTAAGTGATCTGTGAATTTAGTGCAATACCAATCGAAATCCCAGAGATTTTATTTGGTAGAATTTGACAAATGATTCCAAAATTTATATAGCGATGGAAACAATATACAATAGTTAAAACAATTCTTAAAAAGGAAAACATATTTGAAAGACTTATTTTGCCTGATTTAAAGACTTAGCTTAAAGCTACAGGAATCAAGAGAACCTAGTGTTGGCATAAGAAGAGACATATAGATAATTGGAATAAAATACATAGACCCATACGTATATGGTAGTTGAGTTTTGACAGAACTGTCAATATACTAAAATGGGGAAATGGTAGTTGCTTCTATAAATGGTGCTGAAACGATTAGGTGTAGGTATAGAGAGAACTGAACCTCAACCTTTATTTCACAAAATTGAAACTGAAATGAATTTTAGTCCAAAACACAAGCCCTAGAACTATAAAATTTCTAGATGAAGATGTGAAAGGAAATCTTTTTAGCCTTGACTTTGGCAAGTATTTCTTAGGACACACAAAATAAAAGCCTAAATTAAAACCTTGATGAATTGGACTTCAACACAATTATAAACTACTGAACAGTGAAAGACACCATTAAGAAAGTAAAAAGACAAGCTACACACAGGGAAAGTTATTTATAACAAAAGTATCTGAAATGGTATTTGCATCCAGAATATGTGATTAAGCAATTCAATATATGAAAATCAAAATTTTTTTAAATATGAAGAAAATTGAATAAATATTTCATAATAGGAGACTTACAGATGTCCAATAAACATATAGAAAAGATGCTTAACTGTGTCATCAGGGAAAACACCAATTACAACCACAGTGAGGTACCAGTACCCAGCAAACAGAGTGAAGCAAATACCCAAACTGAGAGTAAGCATTTAAAAATATTTAGAGCACTTTGACAAAGTAATTTCATGTTTGTTCAATCTAATGCTAATAAAATAGAGCGTGTATTTTGTATGGCTTTGTGGTGTTTTTCCACTTAGACATGGTAATTTATTTTTATTCATAAATGTACCAGATTCTGAAAGAGTAGAAAAAACTGCTAATAATCCTTATTATAGATATTTTGAGGAGCATTGCTTTCTAAGATAGTGAAAATCAAAATGGCCTATAGCAGTATAACAGCAAAACAACCCCCCGAAATAACGAGGAAGCTAAAGAAATGTAAGCTGTGGATATGGCTTCATCTTTAATGCCCCTCATCCCTCCTAGGATTGCCTATGAAGGCACAAACTGCAAGCAGTTGCTTTGACTATCATGCTTTCCTCCATATGTTACTATACTGTATGCATACCATGAGAGGTGAAAACAATACAAAAAATGTGTATGTCTAATTCCCTGTGAGAGGAAGCTTAGAAACAGAAAAATATGATTAACCTTTGCACTAATGCAAATATAGAGACCAAATTTCATGCTGATATTCCAGATGCCACAACTTTCCAAAGCCTAATATATAGTGTTTTTCCCTCATAAACTGCTAAGTTAGTGCATCAGCTGCTTAGCTTTAAATTAACATAGACTCTTTTTTATGTGCTGTGGTGATCAGACCTTCAATAACTGAAGAAAGAGCAATGTGAACCAAAATAATGCATTGATTGTGCAGTCAACTTTTTAGCCAGAGAGCTGTGAATTGAGAATCTACAGGCCTTTCTCCAATGTAAAGCTAAACCAAGTCCATTTGTTGACTTACTAGATAATTTTTAGTGAAAGGGGAAGCATCAAGTTTAAATACACACACACACACACACACACACACACATTGCAGTATACGATCAATGTTACACATATATAATTTTTTCCTATTACATGTAGACTAAAATGGCACAAAACACCAAGGAGATATAGAGAATGTTTTTATTAAATGGTAAATAACCAGTAGAATAAATTCCAAAAGATTATTCAGAATAACTTCATAAGGATTTAGCCTTTAAATGGTCCCTGCAACCTACATTTGTAGTACAGAGGGGTGTGAAAGGTGCTGCATTGTTTCTATGCCTAGTAAATATCCCATAGGACTTAGAGAATGTGTCTATTAAGCTGTGTTGAAAACTTTACAACTATCATTTAAATTTAAAATTTAAATCTCAAAAAAACTCTCAAACCTTGCTTTACTATTAGAATCCATGGGAATCAGAAAGGAAATAGGTATATAACAGTTTTCTTTGGAAAACCTTTATTATTCTCCCCATAATCCTTCTCTCCCACCAAAGTGTGACTCAGTGTAATAGTAAAAGTTTTCTGAAGACACAGACATAGTGGTTAGCTTTAAAATAGAGTTTTGGTTCTTTTTCTAGGCCAGTCTGATTTCCCTATAAAACAGCAAATGCAGAATCCACTATTTCTCTCAAGTATTTGATTGACAATATATGCTCATAAAGTGGTATAATACTTATATAAAGTTAAAAACATCTGGAATGAAGAAAAGTGTATATGGGTAGGAGTGTAGTTTTTCTACATGTATTGGTTCTTGCTGTTTTGCAATGGGAGTTGTGTTTGGTTTTCAAAGTGTTGTATTAGTTTTTGAGTAAAATTTCTAGTTTCAAAGCATGACAGTTGATCTTATTTAATTGTTGAATTACTTGTTTACCTTCATAAAGACTCTGTATAACAGGGAAGTTACTGAATTATATCAGTAACTTAAATACCTTTGTGTATAGATAACATTTCACTCTGTGGGAGATGCTAGTGTAATTATTAATCATCAGTTATCCACGCTTCCTCTGCGCCTGTTGTCCTATTCTCGTGTATGGAGATAATCAAAGTACCTGCTACACAAACACTGAGAAGTAAATGAGCTTTAGAAAAATGTCTGGGATATAAGAAGTGCCACCTAAGTGTTTGCTGGTATTTTTACTATTATCACTCAAGCCATGAGGAATATGCTTTTGATTATCTTCCTGTGTACTCTTCATCATGTTGTTTTGCTATTCTTTTATTTCAATGAATCTTAATTCCATGTCCTAGTTTTCTGAGCCAGTGGCTTATCTTTTTGTTTGTTTGACAGTTTAAAGTAATTATTGGTTCTTTGAAAAATAACAATCATGAACTGATTATGTGTTAACATAAGTAACATTATTTTTTGGAAAAGTAATTATATTTTCTAAAACCAAAATTTTTTTTCCAGATTTATTGAGGAATAGTTGATAAGCACAATTGTATATATTTAATGTGTACAATTGATTATATATATGTATACGCACACACACACCCACACTCACACACATAACCTACATTGTGGCTTCTTTGAATCTGGTTTCTTGACTTAGTCTCAATTTTGATTAATCTTCTGTTTTTACTATCCCAAGAGCTTTCCATTAAGAAACTCCTCATCTGAGTAGGCAGGAATTCACTTTCTAGAACAATTATATACAGAATACAAGCTATGTGGGCCTGGATGAAAATTGTAATTATCCACCCATTTTCTTAAACAAAACACAGAAATCAGAGATATAGAAAGAAACACACAGAAACACACACACAGTCATATTTCTGATTCAACTGAGTGTGTGAGTAGATGCCAGAAACATATGTTGGTAAAAATAGCACCTACTTCATGAAATGTCTGTAAAAATTAAATGAGGAAGTGGGTGTGATGAACATACATGCACAGCCTTCCCCATTATTGACTCCCCCTCCTGAGTTGTACACATTACAATCGATGAGCCATCATTGGTACATAATCATCACCCCAATCCATGACTACACGAGTGGATTTTCTTGGTGTTTTACATTCTGTGAGTTTGGACAAATTTATAAGGACATGTAACCACCATTATAACATCATACAGAATAGTTTCATTGCTTTAAAATTTGTCTTGGCTTCACCTATTCATTCTTTCCTTCTATTTAACCACTAATTATATTACAGTCTTCATAGTTTTTGTCTTTTCCAAAATGCCATGTGGTTGGAATCACATATATAACCTTTTCAGACTGGCTTCTTCCATTTAGTAATATGCAATTGAGTTTCATCCCTGGCTTTTCACAGCTTCAAATTTGGTCTTTTTTTTTTAGTATTGAACCATATTGTAAAAATTGTCAGAGTAATTCTAAAATATAGGAAATAACAGAGAATAGTCAAAAAAAATTTAAGACAAATTTGAAATTCTTACCCTACCTGAATTTAAGAATTAGTCAATCTTCAGTGAGTAATACAGTATGTCACTGGTGTATTGGCAAGCAAATACATTAATGGAGCATAATGTAGTTCAGAAATTGGTGCATATATGTACAGACAACTGATTTTCAAGAAAGGTGAAAAAGCAAATTGTTGGAAAATGGAGAGTCTTTTAAACAAACGGTACTAGAACTATTGGAAATCCACATGCACAACCAAAACAGAACAAAAATAACAAACTTTGATTCATTCCTTGAACTATATTCAACATTAACACCCAGTGGATCACAAACATAGACTATGAAACTTTAAACAGCTATAGGAAAACATAGTAGCAAATAATTTGTGACATAGGGTTAAGCAAAGAATTATTTGATAAAACACCAAAAAACACAGTCATTAAAGGAACAAATTGGTAAAATGGGCTTTATAAAAATGAAAAATTGAATTATCCCACAAGATAATGTTAAGAGAATGAAAAGACCAGACACTAACTGGGCAAAAATATTTGCTGACCATATTATCTCATAAAGGACTGAATCTAGAATATATGAAGAGCTCTCAAAACTTAATACTGAAGAAAAAACAGAAAATGGACAAAGGATTTGAATTGACACACCTCTTGTCAAAGATATGCTGATGACAAACCTGTACATGAAAAATGCCCTCAAATTACTATTTTTTAGGTAAATGCATATTAAATTAGTTACATCTGTTAGAATAACTAGCATTGAAAGGTCTGAACATGGTTTTACTCAAGATGTAGAGGAACTGGAACTGTTGATGGGAATACAGTGCTACAACTATTCTGGAAAATAGTTAAACAGTTTCTAGAAAACAGTATATAAACAGGTACCTGCCTAATGATTCAGCCATTCCACATCTAGTTATTTACCACAGAGAAATAATAACCTCTTCCATGTAAAGATTTGCGCACAGTTCTTCATAGAATCTATATACATAATAGCAAAACTGGAATTATATTCTTCAACAGTTTTTATTAAATCAATGAATTATTACATATCTGTACAACGAAATACTACTCAGCAATGAAAAAATAAACTTGATAAATTCAACAATATGGACAAATATTAAAATAAACTGTGAAAAAGCTATATGAAGAAGCTAACATACCATATGATTCCATTTATATAAATTTCTAGGAAATGCAACTAATTTATAGTGTTAGAAAGCAGGTCAGTACTAACATTAGGGGGGCAGTAGGGAGGGACTATTAGGGGACAGAAAGAATTTGTATGGGTGATAGATACGTTCATTTATTCAGCTGCAGTAACGATTCCACAGGTCTATATTTAAACTATATATTTTAAATATCTGAAATTTATTCTATGTGATATTTCTCAATTCAGATATCAAAAAGGCAAAATAACTAAGTTGTTGACTACTTTTCCCCTTCATAATCACCCCATTTCTGCATATGTATCATAATTTCCTTCTGTTTCCTTATCCATTTTTCATTATATTCACTAATAATCTGTTTCTTTTCATTTTAATTCCTATTAGATTTCTAAGGGTCGCATATGGAAACATTTCAGTGTAGATTTTCCAATATTCCTCATTAATTTTAGGCCGGTTGTTTCCATGCCTAATGATGAGGTGCACAAATTTAGTAAATGATAACCCATACCCAGATATTATGCAGGAAACTATTCTGGTGTGAGCATACCAGATAATTGGTTCACTTTAATAGTTTTAAAAATAAGTTTTTATTTTTACTTATTCTAAATTCATTTATAAATGAATATAAATTCATTTATGTTAAATTTACATTTATACTGCAGCTTTGGGTGTTCTGCATTTAATTCATGGAGAATGCTGGTTACATTGAAGCCCTATGACCATAGGACATTCCTCCTTTCTCCTTTGCATATTTTTCCTTTGCATTGCCATGTCTGACTACGTATGTGAAGTTGTTGTTTTCCTTAAAGGACTTTGTCTTCTTAGTACAAAACTTGAGTCACAATAATGCAGGTGCTATGTGATAAAATTGTTTTACACCCCATCTGGTCAGCAATATTGATCCAAAGGGGTAATACCAGCCTTTTCTGTAATTTTTCTGGCTTCTAATTCTTGCCTCTAAGTGGGGGATATATAGTGGCTCCCTTAAAAATGTATGTCTCTGTTTTAAATTGCCACTAAAGAGTTCTCTCCAACAAAGAAATTGTGTGCCAACTACACATGACTTATTTCATTTTTTTCTATTTTGTTCATGGTGTAGTGTATGTAGCTGATACTTTACGAACTTTGTTTTATACGTTATGGACCTTACTCTAGTTCCAGGAGAGTTTAATATTCTACTATGTTTCTAAAAACTTTCGGAAGAGAGAATCTTGTCTATCTCAGATTAAATGTCCTCAAGTCCAAGCAAATGTGATTCCCATATGGGAATGTTCATCTACAAACATGTTTGGAGGGGCCCTATTTTTAGGGGAGGTATAGTTCTTAAGAAAAAGTAAACAAAAAGACTCAATTGTTGGGAAATGAATATCGATTCCAGAATTTTTTTACTAAAATAAACTGCATTTAGTGTAGTTTAGACACTTCATCTAACTCATTATCAATCAACTCCACATTCAAAAGCATTTATCTTAGTGAAAACTGAATCCCTTAGTTATATATATAATTTGTCAAAGCAAAGAGTGCACCAGGCAAAATTAAACAGGCAAGAAAGATTTTATTCAGGCTATTGCAACAGGAGAGAGAGGCCAGAATTTGGTTTGAATTGAACTCTGATGAAACAAAGGGTGGAATATTTTTTTATTGTTGGGTGAGCTCATGGGAAAGTACTGGAACATTAGGAGGGAGGTTGATCCGTAGGATGTGTGAAGCATATTGAGATATTGCTGAGTCTGCAAATGTTTTTCTCTATAATTAGACCATCTGTGTTTGTTAATTGGCACCTATCAAAATTAGGCTCTTACCCTCCCACAGACACTGGGAGGTAGGAGTCCTCTCTTTCTCAATACTTAACATTTTAAAGGGAAGTCTCTCAGGTCCTTGAGAACAACATTCCTGGGTTGTACAACTGGCAAGAGGCTTTTAAAAGGATTTACATATATCACGAAGAGTCAGAGAAAGAATGTATAATGACAAGCTCTCTGAAGTAAATGCCCTCAGTACAGGGGGATCAGGGCCCAGAGTCAGGGAGAAGCCTGTGTACAGGTTAACCAAGATGAGGGAAATATTAAAGGCATCTTGGTCAAATCCTAGGTAAAAAATTCTTTTGACTTTTCCTGATTCATTTATATTTAGCCCATGCTAATTCTTACTGAATACTATTTTTTAAAGTAATGTCAACACATTTTTTTTGTTTTCAAAATGTGATAAAAGATGTGTTAAATGCATGAGTTAGGATTGCAAAGCAAGTCTGTAACTAAGTCTTGGTGCTATTTTTTTCCCCCACAGAATTGTAGGAATTCTCCAGTTATGTGAGAAGCAGCAGGTGGCAGTGACATGGGTGAAAATTAGACTTGTGTTTAAATCACTGCTGAAATACTTGCTACCTTTATTGGTTGGGGCAATTTCTTAGGTTTAACTGTTTCTTCAGGTCTTCACTTCCTTAAGAGGACTCTTGTTTTACATAAAATTTACATTAAATAAATTTGTTTGCTTTGCCCTGTTCATCTGTCTTCATAAATTTAATTTTTAGACAGTTAGGGTTCAGAGAATTTTTTTCCTCCTATACACCAGTTACTTAGGAGGAAATGTGTCTCTACAAAGTAGATTTTTCTCCAAGATAAAGTAGGCCATTCTCTTTTTTGAAATGAGAGCATTAGAAACACGCTTTCTTACAGTTTTCTCTGCTTGAACCTCCTCTGGACACTAAATCTGTCTCTAAATACCTTGGTTGTTTCCTCAAACTTTCTTTAACAAATGCTTCATTTCTTCAGTTTTGTGGTTCTTTGGTCTATTAAAATGCAAATGTATTTCAAAAAGGTAATAGTATGAGTCAGTAGTTATTAATTGCTGAATTTCTTTCTTTCTTTCTTCACTAAACATTTACTGTGCCACTATTCACACCCTGGAATTAGGATTTGGGGACACAGGCCAGAATAAAGCAGACTCCAAGGCCAACCTTCTTAGAATTTTTGGTGTTTAAGTAGCTAACAGCTCCAGGGAAGGTACAGATGGACAATTAATAGACCTGTATGAGCCAGAAATTGAGAGAAGTAGACACCAGAAGATGCAGGTCGCCAAATGCTCAAAACTAGCTTCATCTACTGAAAATGCTCCACGGTGTTTCTTGCCTCATGTGTCCTAAAGTGGCTCTGTGGTGCTCTGCTCCAAAGATTCAGTTTCCTTCTCTGGAATTTGAGGGGTTCAAAGCCCCTCACGTTGAACATTTATAGAATATGTAAGTGTAAGTAAAATCATGGTTCTCAACTCAAGGCCAAAAACTATATTACAGAGACACACAGTCTGAAAGGAAGACACATTTTCCCTTAAAATGTGAACATATTCTCCTACAATTTGTCCTTCATGATTTTATATCAAAAAGCAACTTTAGCTCCTAATGTCTTTTGAAGATCTTCGCAGCAGAGTAAAGGAGGGAATTAGGGACAGCAGGACCCAGTTCACTCACCTTTTACTTGTGCCTGTATAGGGAGAATCTGTGCTTTTATGTTTAGATTTTCAGAGGCTTCTGAAAACCTTTTGGCTGTTCAGGTAAGCATCTTTCAGAAAAACATGCCTTCCCCCAAGATGCTTGCAAATATCACATCTGTTGTAGAACACGCAGAAGACAGAATTGTGTGTTCTAATTAGAGAGGAAAATTAGTTGAAATGTATCAGTGGATCACTGAGAGTGATGAAAATAGTTGGAAGAAAACAGCTCTTTCTAATTTGAAATTATGCCTTCTATACAACTGGTATGCCTGAAACAGGTAAATCAAATTATGTCTTTTCTCCTCTATGACTGCAAAATAACAGTGAGTAAACAGCAAGGCATTAGAATTGTACTTTTCCGAAAGTATAAATATGAATGTAAACCTTCTGAGTTTGCAAAATTTGGCTGGGGATATTGTTAAAACATATTTTCTCAAGAGAAATGTTCTTTGCTTCGAGCATCCAAACAAAACCCTGCAAATAGAACAGCAATAGCTTTTCACTGCAGCATTTTGGACCTGTCCCATTCAGCAGAAAGAGGGATATATACAAAGGTCTGAAAAACTTGAAAAACAACAACTGCTGTTTTAAAGTAAAGTTCAACAAACTTTGGTTTAACTTCCTTCAAAGATTGCATCAGGATTTGTTTAAAATTCAGGTCAAGAGGCAGCTTGCTTCCTATTTGATCTGCAGCAAGTGAAGCATACCTAATAGAAGCCCTATTTTAAACACAAAGGTTAAACTCTGTTGCATTTTGACAAAGGTTAAATGCCTATTTACGGAAGTTAATGACTTAAAAGCATTTTGAATACCATTCTTTATATAAAGGTTAATCTCATATTTTTGACTTCATGTTTCCTTTCTTAAAAGGAAATACTCATTAGTACCCAAACAATTATCTGTTAATTTGTTTTAATCTCATTTATAGTTCTTCAACCAGAGTATTATCTGTTTTGATTGCATGAGAATTTTTTTAAAGCATTCAAGAAGAAAAATGCTTAAAGAGAGAAATACCATTATTAGAGAATTACTGCTTTCAAAGAGTAAAAAAGGAAAGGGATGAAGATTCTAGTAAGAAGCCTAGAGCAGAGACATAACCTATTGTGGGATCATACACTTGTCTAGCATGTGCAGGAGATGAGTTAAGCAATTTCTAGTAGTATAAAGACAAATAATTTATTGGGCTCAGTAGAAAAATCACTATTAGATGATGAAAAGTGTGAAAAAATATTACTACATGAGAGAAAGGCACATGGCCAATTTGGCATTTACTTTTGATACCATTTTTACCTAATATAATTGTGATAATTTACTGCGTGTAGTATATTAATTAGAAAATGAAGCATGTTATTCATCCATTTGAAAATATCTCTAAATTACTAAAAACATGTCACTCACCCTTCAGAAGCAAACTGAGAGTCCAGCCATTGCAAATTGATGCTGAGTTTTGAAGATGTATACATTTGCGGAAAATAGTCATATTTGCTGATAATATAAATTTGTTGCTTTACAGGTAAAATATAAACCTTGATACATTTCAAATTCAATTACAAGTACTATAGAAGTGGCATGATTGTGGGACAGTTCATGCCTGTTACATATAATTTATTTCAAGGTTATGGTAAGAATGAGAGAAAGTGGAGGGCAGTATCAGGAAAACAATTGAAAGAATTCCCCATCAGTTTAAGGAGAGAGCTCAGTCAGGCAGAGGAATGCCATCTGACCTGTCAGGTGAAGATCAGTGAAGAGTGAAAGCCAAATGCCACTTCTGAAGGAGGCAAGTGGGATAACACATAAGTAGGAGCACACAGAGAACAATGGAGCATGCTAAACTCATCACTAGTTCAAAAAAAATCTTAGGGCAAATCTAGAACTTTTGGGGATAAAGAAGTAGATAAATTCAACTGGTACATTATTGCAATAGATCCATGCACCATTTTGTATTTTACCAGGTTTGTTACTATTCTGAAAAAGTGTGTTTTCTATAATAATTTTTCCCCTTTTATTTTAGCATATCAACATTTATTTTCTTCCCAAATCCAATTCACTGTTTCTTAGGAGATGTCATTTTAAGTTGTAATTATATAAACCTGGTGTCTCCTGTCCATTAGACACATATTTTGACATTTGCCACTTTTTTTGTTTATGGTGACGACATAAGACAAGGTAGAATATGTAAATAGGCAAGAGCTTATTGGAAGCCATTTGCACAGTTATTCTTGTTTGTGACTGTGAAACAGGATAATGATATTACTGTTTTTTTTTTGCTCTAAGAAAATGAAAATTTATCTTGACAAACCATCTGATAGTAATTCTGAAGTGATTAAAAAGCTGAAGAAATTGTTGAGCTGATATTATGGTCAGTTTTCTGGCTGTAATTGATGGGTATGCTAGCTGTAAATAACTAATTATTAAAGATGTAATCCAAGGTATATATAAAATATTCTTCAGTGTAAAAGAATTATTCATGCAACATTGAAAGAAAGATGAAGAAATCATTTGGTTCCAATGAGGAGAAATCATTCAAATTCATTTATTAGCCATGTTAGGCTTAACTTGATTCAGGCAACAAATGCATTAATAGTCATTCCATTCCATATTCTACATTGGGGCTTTGCTTTTGCAAAGCCAATGAGAATGGACCTGAGATTAACAGTGGTATCTGGGAATAAATAGCAACAATTTATAATCGTGCCAGGTAAATACGTATTTTAGAAACAATGTGTCAAGATGGTCACTAGAACAATTAGTTTTATAAATATGTCCTGGTAACTGACGTGTAAGAGTTCCAATGTAAATTTCAAATTTATAAATGAAAAGGTAAATATCAACGCTAACTAGTGATAGTCAAATGACAATGATTTCTAAGCTGTAGATTTAAATTGTGTACTTTGGGTAAAATGAATTTTTATTTTGAAAATTTAATATAGGAAAAGTGTTTCTTAACTTCTTATAGGGTTTAGGGAAACAGTCAAGCTGTGTTAGCTGGATTTCTGGTGACTAACAGCAGGAAAGAACAGGTCATTAAGTGGAGGTTCAGGTCTGACCGTTGCCATGTGTGTGTGGGCATCTCTAATTCCAGTAAAACACCTGCCTCAGTTACTACAGTTTCAAATCTCAGTTTCACCTATTGCCTCATTTCTCAATATTTAGTGTTGTGCTCATAAATGAATAATTGTCTTGTAATCTGGAGCTCTGATTTTAGTTTCTGGTTCTACATCTAATAGTCTGTATGATCTCATAAGCTCTATAAAGGTGAAAAATGCACAACGGGTTGTTTTAAGTGTGATACTATTAAGATAATTTTCTTGAAAGCTCCAAAAATATATCTGGTGTAGTGTGGATTCCCAAGATATACAGGTTAACTCTAAATATAAAACCATTCTGGAGTTGTTTATATGCATTTGATAAAAAATTATTATAGGTGGAATAATAATCTTAATAAATACTTTTCAATGAGCAAAATTTCAGTAAGTTTCCTAAGCAGCGGAGAAAATATTAGGGGACAAACTCTCATAGCTCTCAAGTCATATGAAAGGGTAGCTCTTTAAATGTATCTACTGATATATTTAGCAGTTTATAAACCAATACTAATGTTATTATTACTATTATTATTTAAATTATTTTGTATAACAGATGTAAGCAATATATCAAGTACCAGGAACATTTACCTAATACACTAGCTAAAATTCATATTATACAGCACTATACTTTTAAAAGTAAAATAATATTTATTTTCAACATTTTAACTTTTATGTACCTAGTAATATTTTGAACCTTATCATTTAATTTAAAAAATTAAAATGCATTAAGCAAACATGAGTTACTTGAATGGAAAATCATAACTGAGTCACAAAAGCCATTTGTACATAGGAAGTTTTTGACTCACGTAATAAATACTTATGGACCTCATAATTTCTGGTATCAACAAGGCAAATGGTATTTGAACAACTGTCATAAATTCACATGGTGTGTATCTCAGAAATAATATTTAGTCACTAATTAGGTATGATAGTATTTGGTTAAGAATAGTGATTGTTATCTGAATTACTTAAAAGCAAATTGCATCTAATATAATAATGATTTGCAGAAGTTATGGCTTCCATTCCAGAAAATGCAAGATCTCAAATGGATCAGTTTTTGGTACCTTATCAAATTTCCTCATGCATTATAATTATTATCCAAAATCGTTGAGAATTATTTGGACAAAACCATTAAAGTCATTGACATTCAGTTCAAGAAACAAAGTAATTCAAGGAGTAATGAAATTTATAGTTCACAAAGCAAAATAAACTTCTCATTTTCTCACTAATTATTTTCTGTTGATTTAGGAAGTACTCCCAGAGTAGATGACATTTACATTAAGACCTGAAGAATAAAAATGAGATAGAGGGGCAAGTGTGCATGAGAAGTAGAAAAGGGTTTGTTGCAGAATAGAAAGGAAGTGGTACAAATGAAGGGCACTGGGTAAGATGGAGAGTAATGGGGCATGTGCTTCGAAAATTAGCCGACAAATTAGTGACATGGGTGCAGATGAGTATTTTAAGTTTTATTTCAAATCCAATGGGAATCCAATTTTCTTATAGCAAAGGGGTAGAGTTATAAGCAATTAAAGACTAAGAGAAAACAGACCACATCCAGATATTCTCCAAGTTTCAAAGTTTCGTGTTACTATAAAGTGAGATAAAATGTTATCCAGATTAAATTGTATTTATTAGAATAAAACGTGAACATCAATAACTATAGTTTTGTTGTAGAAAGAGATCGTTTTTAGATACAGATATTCATGCTATTATAGAACTGGGTGAAATTATATAACATAAATGTAATTCGATCCTGTCATCTATATATGAAGAAAATGAAACAAGGAACTAAATGAAATTTTTTTGTATGTTTTTTCTAGGTGAGAACTTTACACCATAGCACAGTTTAACTTTTTGTTTTTCATATTCTGTTGATCATTGCTATTCAGTGACATTTTAAATAATTATTCAGTTAAGCACTGTGAGAGGAGAGAAGATATAGTCTCTTAAAGGAATCAATTATGGATTGAGGTATTACTATGAAGACATTTGGGAAGGCATACAATTTAATTATTGCTAATACATATTTAGATTTGGTGAGACCAGTGAATTTACACAAATGAATAATTGGAGGGAAGGCCTGAAAAGTAGTGCAGAATATAAAAAGCAGAACGATAGAGTGTGAAGAATCAAGGAATGCAATATCTTCCAGGGTAGGAATCATCAAGGAATGGTCTCTGGAAATTTTAATCGAAAAACAGAAATTGTGTTAGCACTAGAAATTCCTGCCCTATGAGACTCTGCACCTACAAAACTGAACCAAAACCAAAACATGAACCAAAGCCAAAAACAAAACCCTAAGTAAACCTACTTTTGTCACTGCTCCTGTGGAAAAACAGTCAATCATTTTGCAGGAGATTTTATGGATATTATGTAATAATACTCTTCATCTGTGCTTTAATGCCAGTGCTTTCTATTTTCATTTACAAATGGACCAGACTTACTCATTTATTCCACATTATAGGTCTACTGAATTCAGGTGCTGCAAGATTAATGCAGACCTGATCCAGGTACTTACGGAGTCAGGTTAGTGAAAGAACAAAATTTGAGTAAAAACTACAAAATAAATAGAGTTAAATTGTGATGATGGCTATGAAACATAAGTGTGAAGTGTTAACAGCAGGCTTAATAGTGCACCTCTATGGGGGAGGTGTTTATGGCATAAGACTTCTAGGTTTTTAAAGACTCCGACCAGCTTTTCTTAAACAGACATGTGAACCTATACTATATTTCTTAATAGCTGATTAAATGTTTATATTTGTGTGCTGAATCTGTAGTTCTGTGGAAAATTTTATAAGCAAATTTGATCATAAAAACAGGTGTTATGCATGATTTAACCTGAATAGCACAAAACAATATCCAATATCCAACTCTACATCAGTCGTTTACTTCCTTCATTATAATGTAATAAATTCAAAATGAATTTACTTCATTCACTATAATATAATATATATAATATTTTATGATTAATTCTATAACAAGACAGACAATGTAACAACAGAATGAAAAGATTCATTTGACACATTTTTTGCATGACCCATGTTTTCTTTAAATTTCAGATTGTGATTTTGCCTTTGAATAATTAATTACAGGATGTTTTTGCCATATTTTCCTCCTAGTAAATTCTGCTATCTGCATTAAGCTCTTGCATGGTAGAATCAATGTCTTGTCTCATTCATAATGGAATATGTAAAGAGAGATAAATATTGATACAGATATAGACAGACACACTGATAGATACAGATATGTGTGTGTGTGTGTGTATGTGTATCTCTCTATATGTAGTTATACACAGATATAAGTTTGATTTGTTAGGACTGTCACTGTCAGGCAAGAGTAGATTTGTGGTATGACTGTAATTAAGTCATGTCAGCAAGTACTAAATAGCTTGATCTCTTAAGGTTGTTCAAATTGATCTGGTAGTTTCTTTCCAAGTATTTGTCTAAGTGTCTAAGCATAGAAATTGAAACTGTATTACAATAAATTTTACTCCAACCTCCTTTTCTGGGCCAGTGGAAATTGGTGTTAATCTATGATTTTGGTTCAAATTCCAACTTTACAATTAATTAGCTGCATGTGTCATTATATATGTCGTTAAATTTCTCTAAGCCTCACATTAAAATTTGAAAAGTGTGAGGAATTCTATAAGACCATTCAGATTCTCTTCCAGTAGTAAAATTCCACAATTCTTTTCCTCATCTTAAGTGTTCTCTTCCATTCTCCACAGTGTTTCAAAACTGGTCAGAGGGAGGTCTTGCTCTGACTGAATCAATACTTGTTATGAAGTGAGGCGATCTTTAGACACAGAATATATCAGAGATATATTGAGTTGATTTGATCCATGAGTTCAGCTAAAATACGTTAAACATGTATTTTATGTTCTTAATCTTCCTTGAAAGCAAACTAGCAGGCAAAATGTATATTCATTTCTTATCAGCTGAGCCCTAACCACAGGAAGCAAAATCTTCTATTCTAAATAAGCATTTCATGTACAAATGAATGTGACATGTTTGCAATGAGGGTGGGGGGTGGGGGAAGGGTCTCTGAGAAACTGGAACACATTTCTTGCTGAAGCACAGCTTGCAGTCTATTGCAGGAAAATTAAGTTAAATGACGTGCAAGCAAAACCAAAGTATCAGTTGCACAGATATCGGTGCTGCATAATTTAACTTCTAATTTTATTGTCACTTTATTTTTTTAAAATGGAAAATAAATATGTCTATTTTATGGGATAGATGATTGACTCTGTGGGAGACTAGCACATTTTAGACATCATTTTTAATTGAAAAAAAGCTGAATAATAGAACCAAACTTCACTGTTCCATGAATTGAAGGCCATTTTAAAAATGGAATGAGCATGTCTATGTTCATTATGAGTAATAAACAAATCATAAACATTGGAAAGGTCAGTAAAATGCTTCAATGCTAATATTTTCAATTTACATGACTACACATTACACATAAGATATTTATAAGCAAGCACTTACTTCAGCTTCTATGAAATGAAACTTTGACCAGACTTACTGGGTTTGTCCTCTACTTAGATCACTCCATTACAACTGGGAGTGATTATGACCCCCAGGGGACATATGGCAATGTCTGAAGATATCTTTGTTTGTCACAACTGGGCAGGGGACGGGGAGGGTTTCTGCGACTGATAGTTATTGAGTAGAGGCCTGGGATGCTACCTAACAATGCAAACAGTGCACAGGATAGCCTCCCACCAACACAGGATTCTTTAGCCCAAAATATCACTAGTGCTGAGGCTGCCAGATTATTAGATTTAGATTACTACATTAATCCTTGTATTATATGTCATAAATATTTTTCCAGGTTTTTATTTACAATTAGATATTTTATTAATCTTTTGTCCTAAAACTCATATTATTTGTTTAGAAAATCAATTGAATTTACCTGTAACAGGTTTTTTACTTTGTTTTTACAGTACAAAAAAACCTCTATTCAAAGAACAAATATCTTTAAGAAACATTTGCTCAGTGTGATTCCACATTTCTTCTTTTGATCATTCTTTTTTTAAATTTCTTGGTGATTTCCTTTTAACCTTCAGGATTTTGTTCATGCATCTACTATTCCATAAATATTTGCTGATAATAAATATGGCACGGTGGTAGGACCTGGGAAAATATCATGTGTAAAATAGAAATGGTGTCATTCCTAATCACATAATCACTAAAATACATGGAAAATCCCAACAGCCTTATGCTACAAAGGAGGGGAATCAAGCTCTATGCCAAATATAAAGGATAGATTAGGCTTTTCAAAAGGGGTCAGATGTCTCAAACAAACATCTGAAGGATGTGTAGGAATTAACTGGGTGTAAGGGTTTATAGGAACATTCCAATGGGGAACAATATTAATTCAAAAACTTAACATCAAAAAGGAGCACAGTATTCAAGGAATTGAAGAAATTTCAATTATTTAAGAAGTAGAAATTTTACATTATTTTCCTTCAAAATAGTGAATAATTTTCCCAGAATGAATCACTAAGTAATCTATTCATTCCCCACCTTAATTATATACAACTATATTTATATTTAGATCTTGGTCTCATAATATTAGTGTCCTCAGAAATGCTGTTAATCTGTCCTTTCAAAAATATAAGATACCTTTAATCACTTAGCTCTTACAATATTACCAAAATGTATTTCAAATTAAATGCTATTTTTGAATTATGGAAATGAGATAATAGTTTCTAATCTCTTGAAATTTTTTTTCCAGTGTCAATAATTATTTATTCCCTGGTACCAGGTGATTGGATTATTTAGCTACCTCATGTACAGTTTAACAAAACTGTAGAAACCAGTAAAGTTAAAGAAACTCATGCTATTTTTTTGAAAAGCTCTCTCAAAGGAATCTTTGCTTTTATATGGGTTTAAATTATAATTATAATGAAAGTAAAAATACCAATTACTTTTTGAATATTTGCTTACTATGATACACTGCTTTAAAAGCATTGCATGTATATCATTTAATTTTTACAAATTCAGGAGGACACAGACATAATTTACTCCATTTTATTAGTAAGAATATTATGGCTCAATTACTAATCCACAGTCACACACAGCTGATAAGGGTTGTATTAAGGATTCCAGTTCAGGACACTTTTATTTCACAAGTCACATGTTTAGCCCTAAAGCTAACCAGTACTTACTGTTTCCTATGACTATATTACAGCTGTGTGTTCAGCTAGGTTTGGAAGATTAAATTTCTAAAATTCTTCAAATTTCCTAGTGTACTGATATATTTAGGCCTGTAAATCTCCTACATAATTTCTGTAGAAATGGAAATCTATGTTGGCATAAATATTAGTACCATATCCCCAAATTTCAATGTACTAGGTAAAGACCCAGCTCTGAATCATTTGGTTACCTTGGCCTGGAATGCAGAAACATTTAATATTCAGAATTATTCCTGGTAACCTGAGCAAGAGGATTATTTATCTCAGATACTTGAATTATATTTGTGTAGCAACCCTGTTTTCTTCCTTAAGTCATCAAATTTTATTCTAGAGCTGCAACTAAAAAATACAAGAATTTAAGATTGTATTTATCAAGACAGATCATGTACAGATGCCTGTGTTGTCTCTCTTTGAGGCTTAGAGCAATTTTAGACTAAATTATACCTTTTAAACTTCAAAAGTTGTGTCTAGTAATAAACATTTATTTCTGCAAGTGGATACTACTTGAATAATGAATACATAGGTACAGTCACTGGATTTTAGTACCTCGCATGAAAACAGTTGTGGCAGAGAATGCTGGTAGTTTAAGATCCCTCAGGGGTGAATAATTTTAAATCAATGACTTCAGATATTATGCTTCTGAAATATATCCTCTCACAGGAGACTCCTGGCAGCACTGGTAAACATTATGCCATCTGTATAATTGCTCTATGTAGTGTTCATTCCTTTAACTTAAAGGCAGGGGAGTGGGGAAAAAGGGCAATATTAGAAACAGATTACACGTTCGGCATGAACCAAGGGTCAACTCATTTAGGATGGTATCAACCGAGATGACACATTGTATAGCCCCCCAGGTTAGTCCAAGTTAGTTTGTTCTCATAGTAAAGTCTGAGTAATAATGCAAACAGAAATGAACAAGGGCTTTTTCTGGCCTCTGCTTATTCACATTTGCTAACATCCATTATGGCACCTGGTAGTCAGTAGTCACCAGGCTGAGTCCAGTGTCAACGAATGAGGCAGAATATCCACAGAGTTGCAAACTTATTTGGCAAAGAGAGTGGATACAGGGAGGGGAGAAGGACTGAAGTCATGATTGCAGTCAACTTGGAAGAACCGTTTTATTGTACAATTCTTACCTTTCTATTTTATTTATCCGTTTCACAAGTATGTATGTATTCAACCTTAGTTCTAGATGCTTGTTGTTCAGCAGTAGTAAAGTAAAAAGCCAGTCCTTATTTTTTAATGAAGAAGAGAGCTGTTAAACAAATAAAATACATATAAGTTCAAAATCTAAGGAATGATAGGAGAAATAAGCCTGGGTAAGGGGTCACAGTAGAGTGGAATGTATAGGTGGTCAGGACATGATTTTGAGGGTCAGTGAACTAAGAAGAAACACTAAAGTAGAGGAGTAAGTAGAGTGAGGCAATGCAAAGGTTTGGGGGATGTGACTTCCAGCCTGAGGGAAGAACATGTGGGACACTTCTGGGGTGAGAACAAAAATGTTGGTATTTTCCAAACTTAGAAGACAGTCTGATTATAGCGCAGTGAGTAAGGAAGGCAGTGGGGGGAGAGGGGGCAAGAGGGCTTGTGATGTCATCCTCTGCATACTGGAGCCCTGGGCAAGGAGTACAGATTTATTTGGGGTATGTTAAGAAGTCATTTGAACACTGAAAATAAGACAAACTTAAAATTTTATAAGTATCTCTAGGAGTCAATAGTATTTATCCTTCTCTAGATTTAGTAACATGCATATATATCTTCAACTTACAACTGAAACTGAGGCCCAAATATGTTAATATAATTTCTTTATCAGAGTGTTCTCACTGTCTGTCTTGAATAATTAATAATTAATGTGATGATGTTGAAAATACCAAGGGGTAAGTTTTAGAGTAAGTAATTAAACTACAATTAATGATCCATAAGGAATGCCATTACTAGTGTGGGCAGCAGAGAGGTGAGATTTTCACAATAATGTATAGGACAGTGTATCTGGGAATTGTAACTACAACTCAAGAGCTGAGCGTTTGTTTTATCAGAATGCACTGAGCATAAAGAGCTCACTGTATCCTACAGTGCTAGTGACAACACGTAAAAGGTTCTTTCATGATTTCTATAGGTGGACAGGTTTACTTGTCAGAAGTATAAGCTAGGTATCCTCCGAAAATGGAGACAAAGTAAGTGATTTGGCAGCAGGATGAAAGGAAACATGAATTTTTTGAAAGACTTAAAATCTGAGTATATTTTAAATAATCCACCTTCAGGTGATAATAGGGAAGTGGTAGAGAATAGGAAGCAAATAATAAATTACCTTAATTAAAAAGTGAAGATGACCATGGCACATTCTACCTCTTATGAAAGATGATAGTATTAGGGCTAGATGGGATAAATAGTATGATCACCTGTTCCTGATTCATGAAGTCATCTCAAACAATCCAGATTAATTAACATGATACAGTCTCTTCAGGCAATGCCAGTTAATTCTGGCTCTATGCCAATCTTTGAATTAGGAAACATATCACAGATGTTTAGCAAATTTAAAACTTAGCCTAGACATTAGGCAGTGAGTTCTTTTACTGCTTTCCTAGATTATGATGCTTTAGCTCTGACAGAATAAAAACCTAAGGTCTTAATATCTGTATAGCTCCATTCCTGAACATTGAAACTTATTGTGTATTTTAATTTTTAATAAATGGTGAATTTGATAAGCCCCTTAACTTGTTATTGCGTCTAGTTTACAGGCTTGCACCATGGCCAGCTCTGTGCTGAGAAAAAGGCAGTGTTTCCAAAACTTCATTTCTTCCAAAGGTCTTTTTTTTTAATTGAAGTATAATGACATACAATATTAATTTCAGGTGTCTAACATAGTGATTTGACAACTATATACATTAGGAAATGCTCACCACAATAAGAATAGTTGCCATCTGTCACCATACAAAGATGTCACAGTATTATTGACTATTTTCCCTATGCTGTACTTTTATCCCCACAACTTATTTACTTTATAACTGGAAGTTTGTCCCTCTTTTATCCCCTTCACCTATTTCACCCATGTCCCTAAGCCAAAGATCTTCATTTTTTTTTTCCACACTTAGAAATTTCCCCGATGTGTTTAACCTGTAGTTTAAAAGGAAACATAGGACTTCCAGGAAGATGGCGGTGTGAGCAGGGCCGCAGAAATCTCCTCCCAACACTATATTTATCTACAAAAACACAGAAAATACATCTATTCCTAAAAGAGAGACGAGAATACAAAGAAAAGCGCACAGCGTGCAGCTACACCCTAGAGGACTCGGCACCCCAAGAGGCGGGTAAGATACGGAGCCGTGACCCGGCAGGACCCGAGCCCTCCCCCACCCCAGCGCACCGGCGGGAGGAGAGGATTCAGAGCCGGGAGGGAGTGGAAGTGCACCCCGCAAAGTAGCCAGCCCCGGGGATCTGCGCGGGGAGCGCTGACCCACATTGCGCAGTGCAGCGGAGATTGGAGAGACAGAGGGGCAGGATCTGAGCGGGGAACGCGCCAGGGGGCTTGCAGCCGGCTCCGGGAAGGAAAAAAAAAGTGCACGCTTTCCTCAGCGGTCTTAAAGAGACAGGAGCCCAGCGGAGGAGCCGGATCGCCCCAGCACACTCAGCCCAGCAGGCTGGGAGTCCTGGGGAGTTTCAGATGCCTTAGCTGGCGACTGAGGAAGCGTAGCCATACTTAACACTTCTCACTGAGATCAACAGCCTCCTATTCGTTTCCACCTCTGCCAGAGCAATAAAGGGCCATGCGGAGCGGCACAGTCACAGCTGTGGAATAGTGGGGCAATAGCGCCACCTAGAGCATTCCCACAGAATCTACGTCCGGCGGGCATTTTTTGTTTCTTTGTTTTTTTTCTTTGTTTTGTTTTTTGTTTTGTTTTTGTTTTTTCTTTTCTTTCTTTTTTTTCTTTTTTTCATTCTTTCTTTTTTTTCTTTTTTCTCTTTTTAAAATCTTAAAGAGCCCAGCTGACATACGTGGCAACTATCAGTGACCAAATTATACAGCCATGAAAAGACAGAGGAATACGGTTAAGACCAAAATCAAACAGACAACCCCAGAGAGGGAGTCTGAAGGGATGGAAATGCACAGCCTCCTTGAAAAAGAATTCAGAATAAAAGTCATAACCATGCTGATGGACCTACAGAGAAATGTGCAAGAGCTGAGGGAGGAAGTGAGGGAACTGAGGAAAGACAATACAGAAATCAGACAAGCGATCGACGGGCTTAACAGCAGAATGGATGAGATGCAAGAGACTGTTAATGGAATAGAAAACAGAGAACAGGAGTACAGAGCAGCTGAGGCACAGAGAGATAAAAGGATTTCTAGGAATGAAAGAATATTAAGAGAACTGTGTGACCAATCCAAACGGAACAATATTCGCATTATAGGAGTAGCAGAGGAAGAAGAGAGAGAAAAAGGGATAGAAAGTGTCTTTGAAGAAATAATTGCTGAAAACTTTCCCTCGCTGGGGAAGGAAGTAGTCTCGCAGTCCACCGAAGCTCATAGATCTCCCAACACAAGGGACCCAAGGAAGACAACACCAAGACACATAATAATTAAGATGGCAAAGATGAAAGATAAAGACAGGGTATTAAAGGCAGCTAGAGAGAGAAAAAAGATCACCTACAAAGGAAAACCCATCAGACTATCATCAGACTTCTCAACAGAAACCTTACAGGCCAGAAGAGAATGGCATGATATATTTAACGTTATGAAACAGAAGGGCCTCGAACCAAGAATATTGTATCCAGCACGATTATCATTTAAATATGATGGAGGGATTAAACAATTTCCAGACAAACGAAAGTTAAGAGAGTTTGCCTCTCATAAACCACCACTACAGGATATCTTAAATGGACTGCTCTAGAGGGAAGCACACCTAAGCCTAAAAAGATGTCACCAGAGAAAAAAAATAGCAAAGAAAGCAGACCATCCAAATACTAACTAAAGGCAAAGAATAAAACACCTATTATAGAAAGAATGGAGGAGGAGGAATAAGAAGGGAGAGAAATAAAGAATCATCAGACTGTGTTTACAATAACTTAACAAGAAGGTTACATT
>JAVSCE010018955.1:0-47538 GCA_032199065.1 Smutsia gigantea
GTTTGGTGGGCAGAGGTCACGGTCCCCTGACTTAAATCTTGGGTTTTTATGCAACGATTTCTCACTCCTTTCTCTCGGGTGTAAGACTGGAGGATACAGCCACTGCTTGGGTTTGTTAGCTGGACCATCAGCCGCTAATTAAGCTCCTTCCCTTGAGTCTCCATTCTTTGCCCTCTGTGCTGCCACTGGTGACCTTTCTAAAAATAAAGTCAGTCTAGTCATTTCTGAGTAACTGTAAAACTCTTCTTTCGCCACCCAGTCATGCTTAAATCCTTAGGCGGGCGTCCGTGGCATTTCGCAGCCTGGCACCGACCGTCTCAGCCCGACTTTATAAAGCTCCCGAACGTTTTTCCTATCGCACGCGCTAAACTCCCAGCCACGTGAAAAGGGCGCATCTAGCTGCCTTCACCTCTTGTGCCTGGGTACCTCTGCTCCTCTTGTTCTCTCTGCTTGAAGTTCTGGCTGTTTGTCTACCAAATGAACTTCCAGGACTGAGGTCAGTTGTCCCTCCGAAGACCTCTATTACCAGTCTCCCAAGCCAAAGTTGCCACTTTTTCCTTTGTGTCCTTGAAGTATTGTACTTCCTTCTGTTATCATCACTAATACCAACTCATTCAAGGTTCCTGAGCTCCTGACATTTACCATGCACTGCGCTCAGTGCCAGGTGGACAGAGATGAACAGGTCAGAGATCCTGTCCTCAAGGAACTCACAGTCTGGAAGGAAACACATTTAAATGAGCCTTCCGCAGGCACAGGGTGGCAAAGTAGTCTGCCTGACTTCCTTACCCCTCTCACTGCACTCTTGAGTAACCCACAACTTCACACACCAAACCTCCATCCCCAACCTTTCCACCCTCATCGTTGAGACTTGTCTACTTAAGTTTCGAAACCGTTTATTGACAGTCTGTGTTGTTCTGGTCACAGTGACTCCTGATCTCAAGTTTATATTTTAGAGCAATTTTAACAGGGGACTGAGTTAGAATCACCTGACCGGAATTTTCAAAACACTTATTCAAGCTCCACTCCTGTACATTTTGATTCAGTAACTAGACTGAAAATTCAAAGGTGAATAAGAAACAGTTCCTGCCCTCAGGGTATCTAAGGCTAATGGAGGGAACAGACATTTTAAACAATGTCTACAACATGAGCTGTAAATGTCATGATGGATGCCTGTGACACAAAATAGACACAAAGGAGAGGTCTGTTCTGTATGGAGAAGTCAGGAGGATGTGCCATTTGGGCAGTGGTAAAAGATGAGTGGACAGACACAGGCTTTGGGGGCAGAGGCGTGCCTTGAGAGCCCCTTGAGAGGCGAGCAGCAGGGAGATCATGCAGGACTTTGTATTGCAGGCTTTGGGGCCACTGAGGCTTTAGCTTTGCATAGCAGTGCACACTGATGGTAAACAATCCAGATAATGCTAAGTGAAGGGTAAGTATTTCTCCCACCATGGATCCCCCCATCCCCCGTTCTCCCCAGGGACAATCACTGTGAAGTTTCATACACAGCCATTGGAGAGTTTTAAGCAGGGTGGTTATGTGGCCAAATCTGGTAACCATACTGGGGATAGATTTAAGAGAACAAGACTGAAGGCAGAGAAAGAGGTTAGGAAGCAGTTGAGTAAGCTAAGCTAGAGATGACCAGGACATGGACTAAGTAGCCATAGAGAGGGATAGAGGCTGGATAGGAGAGTTGAAGGAAGTAAAATCAGTTTGTGTGAATGATCCGAAGTATCTAGGATGACTCCCAGGTTTCTTATGTGAATAACTGATTAGATCGTGTCAGCCTCTGAGAGATCCAAGGTAGAAGTGAAGACAGGCTTGGGGGACAGATGTTCCACTTGGACATGGGGAGTGTGAGGCATCCACAAGACAAAGATGGAGAACTCTAGTCATTGGTGAAACATGTGGGATTGGCTTATGAGCACTCCAGGGACAAGAGATGGGGATTTGCTGGCCGAGCACTCGGAGATGGTAGTTGAAGATACGGGAGGGATGAGTTTGCCCTCATAGGCTGTGTAGAGTAACACAGGAAGAGGACTAAAGACAAAGGCCAGTGGGACATCAGTACACAGAGGAGCAGCCAGGATGGGGCTGAGGAAAGGTTTGTTTTATGTAATTTTCCTCCCTCAGATGGAAGAGCTTTGAGCAATTTATATGGGGGTGGGACCAGTATAAAGAGAAGATTGGAAACAAATGAGAAATTAGCCAACCAGGACAGGAGGCAATTAATTGATTGATCGCAAATGGGAGGTTTAGATCAGAAGCAAGGAAGTCTGGGTGGGCATTTGAAATACGTATGTTTTCATACTTAGGTGGAGAAAGTTGAGAGATTTCATGTCAGATGATCTCAGATGGTCCTAAAAGGAAGGGATCAGAGGGAAGCAGTGGAGTAAAGGGGTGAAATCAGAAACATTTGTTCCTTGGGAAAGAAATGAGGGAGCGGACCAGGAACACTAAAAAACTTGTGGGCGAGGCTAAGGGCCCTGCTTGCACTGGAGACCACAGGAGCTGCGCATCGTTATGCAGGATTGTTTTGTGTGCTTCAGCCAGTCTGAGAAAGGTTTAGGTACAGGGGTCTAGAAAGCAGTTGGTGGCATTTATTGAGGTTGGATTCTTTTGCTGGGTGCGTGCAATTAAAGGAAAAAAGATTTGAGACCCCAAGGAGCGGGGCATATGGCAATTTGGTACTTCAGTATGAGACACTGCTTGTGCGACCCCAGTTTGATCATTCTGTTTTTCAGCTCAGAAGTCTTCATCGTCTCCATGGTTTATGTTCTAAATCCTTGAATTGATAGACAAAGACAAGGTTTTCCCGTGAAGCCATTTCCAACCCCTTTCTGTTGCTCTCCCGTTAGACTCATCTATTCACAGTGGCTCCCTCTCTGCTTTTGCTCTGACAGTTCTCTGCCTAAATGCCCTCCTCCTCCCAGTTGCCTGAATCCCATGCCGCCCTCAGGGACCTGCACCTGATCACGCTTCCTCTGATACAACCTCCTTGGCCACTTTAACCTGAAAAGAACACTGTTTTCCCAGAATTTTTTTCAATATCACTTATTAGAGCTTGTCCAGATTTGTCTTTTACATTGCTTTTTCTTTATTAGGTGGGTTTTATTTCTGCAACAAAATTTCTTAAATTTCTTTAGCACTGCCACTGTTGCTGCACAGCATTGTGTTTTGCTTAGGGCTCTTCATAAACCTGCAATGATTGAGTTCAGTAGATAGAGAGGAAATCACTATTTTGAGAGTTCTTACTTAGTGCTCGACGCTCAGGAAGATGCTGATATTAGTGCTTCTTGAACTATCCAGGTGGGTTTTTTTCCCCCAAGCTGTTGCAGATCATTTCTTTTCTTCCCCCAGCTTTATTGAGATATAGTTGGTATATATATATATATCTGTAGTATTTCCTAAAACCACTTTTGTAAAATACTTGAACTATTACTAGAAAAAAATTAGATTACTAGGAGAATAACATGAAAAAAACCATACAGATTTTTTATTGCTAGATTCAACAAACATTGACTGTGCAGTTGCTGTTAGATGCTCTGCTTGTCCTCCGTGCAGAGCCTCAGGCAAACTCCTCATTTATTTCTGCAGTACACTGATAAGGAACCTGAGGTTTAGGTTAGCCACATGCTCAGGGTCACCATCTTATTACTGGACAGAATAATTCAAATGCCAAATGTCATTCTGTTCATGCTACTGGTTTTCAAAGCTGGTTGTTGGAGCAGGATAGGTATGAGGCAGAGTTTTGTTTGGTTTTATTTTGTTTTCAAGTAGTGAGTTAATTTTCTATTTTGAATTGCAAATGTATTTAATATTTTGTCTTGTTTTTCTTTCGTTCTTGCATTTTGAGATCTACAAGTGTTAATTTCAGATGAATATAGCTTCATTTGAACTGCTTGTTATTTACTTGAGTGGGAAAAGTAACTAACATCCCATTTAAATGTCCAGGTCCTCTGGGTCCAGGTGTTTGAAAAGTTCTCATCTGTCTATGATGAAATGTCAAAATACAATGTTATTATTAGTCTTTTCATAAAATCAAATTCATCAATTTAAAGGACTGCTTTATCCTGAGATTTTGTCTTTGGTTTTTTGGGGTGTTTAAATATTGAAAATAGAATATCTAGTAATTGTGTGGGGGTGTTTTTATAACAGCTGTCTTGAGATACAACCACATACTATAAAATTTGCCCTTTTAAAGTGTGCAATTCACAGAATTATGCAACCATTACCACTGTCTAATACTAGAATATTTTTATCACCCCTGAAGGAAATCCCGTAGACACCTGCTAGCAGCGACCCACATTCCCTCCTTCCCCTTCCCTAGTCCTTGGCAACCATTAACCTACTTTCTCTCCCTATGGATCTTCCTGTCTGGACACTGCATATAAATAGAATTATACAATGTATGACCTTTCATATCTGGCTTCTTTCACTGAATGTGATGTTTTCGAGTTCCCTCTGTGTTGTAGTGTGTCAGTACTTCATTCCTTTCTCTTGTCAACTCACGCATGGATGGGTCCCCCACCTTCTGGCTGCTGTAAATGATGCTGCCTTGAACATCCCTGTGGGGGGTTCTTGTGTGTATGCACTTTCTGCTTCTCTCAGATAAATACCTGGGAGGGGAATGGCTGGGTCACATGGTAGCTGTGTTTGACATTTTGAGCAACTGCCGAACTATATTCCACAGCAGCTGCACTATTTTATAGCCCTACCAGCAGTCTGTGAGGTTTGTGTGTGTGTGGCTTTCTTTTTTGTACATGTCCTTAGGTTACAAAATTTAAAATTGGCAACCTACTTTTAGTCTATTTAAATTAAAAAAAAAAATTTTAAACCCATCCATTAAGTCCAGAAGTTGGAGAACCACTACATAAACCAGTCTGTATTTAAAAGCAAAACAAACAAAAATCCTATCCAGAAGTTTATCAATGAATAAAAGAAAATTTATTTTCTATTGGTTCTTTGGCAAGCCAGAAGGGCTGGTTCTCCTGTTTCACCCCTGTTGTGGATGAGAGGAGGCAGCATGGGTGGAGTTGTTTTCAAGGAGAAAACTCAAGAAGTGGAATAAAGTGCTCCGATTGGAACAGAGAGAAATTATAGGCTTGTGTATATCTTACCTGTTCTGTCTCGTTGTCTGGAAATAGCGCACATGGTTCCTCCTTTTCCTTCTTTGTCGGAGGGAAGGATTTGGTGGAGGTAAGTATAGTGAGACCCCATTCTCTTCTCTGTGCATCAAGATTAACCTTTGATACTCACAGAAATAGAAGAGTTTGGGCTGTTTCAAAGCTCATTTACTGTGGCAGATAAAAAACCCAAAGACAAAGGGCAAGGGAAGGGAGACCGAGAGAAGAGACGGGGTGTATGCGTCCCTGCCCTCAGCCCACCTGCCACATCATTCCTGAAGGAGAGTCGGGAAGGAGAGGTTCGGACTAGGGAAGCAGGTGGGTAGGAAAACCCCCCTCCCAGGCACAGCAGGGCTACCTTTGCTGTTTTTATTGAAAACTTCAAAAGAATAAAAAACAATGAATACCTTTATTTTTAAATACAAGATGTATCTTTACTGTTAATTTTGAGATCCCTTATCTGCTTCAGATCATGTTTTTATGTGGTTGTTACTGTGAACATTCTATTTTATGTGCTCTTTTTAAATAAGGCTTCTGAATTTTAATTTGCATGGTTTCTGTGTGTATTGATATTCCAGAGTTTTCCAGGCTTGGGATACCTGGGTTGTCCCCAGGCTGTACCCTTGAGCATTGCTGGTCATGCAGGTCTCATTGGGGCACTTGTTCTCTCTGAGCCTCTGTTACTTCATCTGCAGAATGATGGTACCTATTGTTTGGGACTCTTCTGAGGCTCAAAGTGTAATAACGTTGTGAAAGCATTTTACAGAGTGTACTAGGAAGTGGCGTTATCTTTGTACAGATGATTTCCTTTCTTCTTTGAATTATTTTCTTGGGTTATATTCCCTGAAATGGGCTCACTTGTTCAAAGGCTATGACCCAGGTTAATCGGGTGATTCAAAATCAGTTCGTTCAGTAAATATGTATTACATGCTTCCTATAGGCCAAGTTCTATTCTCAGCATTGAGAAATGCAGCAATAAATAAAATGAAACCTTGACCTCATGGAGCCTTCCTTTTGTTGGGCTGGTTCATAACTTTTATTATATAAATAGTACGTAAATATATAAATCAGTGATTCCTGAGTGTCAGTCAGAGGAATGATACTTGTCTGTAACAACATTTCTACCAGTATGAAGTGAAAAGAGAAAAATAGGACATGGCTGAGATTATATCATATAGACTTTTTTTTATGTTAAACTGTTTCTTTATGAAACAGTGGTGTTAATAGATGTTAGTGGGTTTTTTTTAAGTGTTTGTTTTTATTTTTAGTATCCTTACAAGTCAAGAAAAGATTCCCCAGCTTGGGGGGATATATACCAGTACATAAAATCATAAAGCATGGGAACTAGTGAATTTTGACTTAACTTTGTATTATCTATCACAGTTTACAGTACACTTTTATGTAACTTAATTGGGGTCTCGGGATACACTACCATATATGGGAGATAGAGTAGGTACCTGTCAGCTCAGGTCCTCCACGGAGCACTTAGGTGGGTGTACTGCTCCAGTGATAGATGAAGTCAGTAGCTAGATTGGGAGCAGGACGACCACAAGCAGAGCTGACAGTCTCAGCCAATCCACTGGGAAACTCTGAAGCCAAGATTGCATGGTGGAGGACAGAGATGGTTGGGCCCTGGGACCCCTGCACTTAGTCATTAGCTGGGGGCTGCCCAGGAAGAGTGGGGCAGAGGTGGGTCCTGGAGGTGCTGTCATCCTTTGCAGCTGGATAGCAACTCTTTCCTGAGGAGAAATCGGAACAGGTGCTCCCGTGGCCATCACAGTATCCTTTCCCTTATTTTGTAGATGAGGAAACTAAGACTGACTTGGTGAAGAACAGGCAGGGAGGCTAGGAAGCCAGGACTCTGCCCCTGCCTTCCAGCCATTACACTGATCTTTCTGTACACCATGTTGCAGTTAACAGTTTTTACTGAATGTCTCCAATATGAAAGACATTCACTGCATTCAGAAATGCGTAAGACAACACTTAGTAGAGAAGAAAATGTAATTATCTGGGTGAGTATAGACAACGTCAGTCTACAAGACAGTATGTGGGTAATTATAATGTAAACAAGCAGATCTGTGCTGGAGGAGGAAGTGCGCACAGGGTGGTATGTGCCCTCAGAGTCTGCCCTGCTGTAAGGCTCCCCAGCAAAGCTTCATGGAGGGGTGGCCCTGGGGCTGGACCCTGAAGGTCAGACAGGCTTAGAAGTGAGGGGTTAGGGAGTTAAGTTCTAGAAGCTGGGAATAAATTGAGCAAAGGTTTGGAGTGTAATTGTCTTGCAACATGTTTGTTTTCCTGCTGGGGTTGGGGGACTGTCTGCTGGAGGAGGTGACCATGCCATGGATCTAAGAAGTGGTGAGTTGGATGGGTATGTCTGATGTAGAGTTAAGACAAATAATCAGATTATAAGAGGTCTAGGAGAGAATGATGAAGCCGCACAGACTAGGTGAGTAGCTTTTAGTTAACTGAATGAACAGACAGTGAACCGTCCCTGGCTGATTCTTTAATGGGCGTGTTTCCACAAGGGCCTGCAAAACTGCTGGGAGCTCTTGTATTCTAGACCTAATGAATGGGCCCAAGACTGCCAGCTTCCTCCTGATCCCTGGCCTGGGAGCTTTACAATAGGTCATCTGACCCATTTCTTCTCTACTTTGCCTGTGGCTCTGTTTTGTCAAAGCTGCGGGAGATGAAAACCTGAAGGCCCTTCCTCGCTAGCTCCTTTCTGCTCCCCCTCTTACCCTGGTGGCCAGGTAACAACTGGCTACCACTTCTGTTATTGTTGCCTTTCAGGTAAAGTGATGTGTTGAAAGCAGAGGTTTGAGTGACCTGCTGGGACCAGTTTTACAAAAACTGCATCTTTACTTAGAATTGGGCTACTATGAAGAGGCAAGGTCCAGGGCGAGGGGAGCAGGGACAACTGCACCTAGTGGTCTGAGGGCCTTCCAGACATGGCTTTGTCTCTCTTAGACTTATTTCACAGCTTTTAGTGCCAGAGTGTAATGCTGTGTCTTGTGTTGAGGAGGATGTACTGACTAAGCTCTGCTGTCTGTGTTTGTCAGCTTCCTAGGCTGCATCTTGTAGAGGGCAGATGGGGAAGCTCGTCAGTGCATGTGTGTGTGTGCGCATGTGCACGTATGCACACGCACCAGGGCCTGTCTGAAAGAACTGCTGTATCTCTGAGGGGAGTTTGAGATCTCACACACTACCTACCTCACTGCACCCCTGGTATCAGGGTCAGCCGGTCCCATAGGAAGTCTCCCTTCTAGCTTCTTGGTCACTCAGTAAGCATTCTACTGCCTGACTCTTGCTGGGCTGAGTGGTCAGAAAGTAGATCAGCGATGAGTAGGGCAGGGAGATGGCAGGCCACCAGGAGAAGTGGACTGGTTACATAAATGCAGGGAGATAGCACTGGGCATCAGACCGTAGCCCTTTGGAGATTCGGACAGGACGCATCTCCTGTAGGGGATCAGTGTGGAGTCAGGGCTGATAACAGCTATGGAGCAGCGGAGGGTCTCTTGAGAGGAAGCTGCCAGCACTGAGAGCAGTGGGGCTGAATGTGCCAAGGAACACAAGCGGACTTTCCTGGGGAGCAGGGTAGTGATGTAATGTGTTTGTGTTTCTTACTGTCCGGTTCTTAAACATCCAAGATTCAGGACTGTGCCCACTTGATTATCAGTTGAGGGTTTAGGGATCTTAATAAAAAGGAAGCTGATTCTTCTGGGGAGAGTGGCAGGAGTTTAACCAGTCCCTGTTCACCTCTTTTCCTCACCTGTTTGGTTAGATGCTGGCTTTTACTATTACTCAAATTTAAGAGTAACTTTGGAGAGGAGAGGAAACGAATGTTCCCTGTGCATCCCTCGTGGTCCCTCAGATACACTGGAGCCGTGGCACTGTGCAGGACTGCGGGGCGTGCCGATGTAAGCTTGTCCCCTCCCAACCTCCAAGAGGCTGCAGAGCCGACACTGCGCATCCCCGAATCCATGCCGCTCTGACCAGCCTTTCTACGAGAGGTTGCTTCATGGGCTGTTCCTAGTTTCAGACCCCAGTCCGTGTAGGGCAGGTGCTTAATCCGTAGGCTGGGAGCCTCTTTGGTTTCAGGCAGGTAGAAACGTAAAGCTTTCCCTGGAACTGGAACAGCACTTGTGGTTCTGACAGAGTGAAGCATGTGGGAATCTTGTTCAGAGTACTTTGTCCTGTTCCCTGTCCCTTCATGGGGAGAACCCACACTGGTGACCTTTCCCTGTCTCCACAGACCTTGTCATCTCTGCCTCCCATCCCCTCCTACTTTCCCGTTCCTTTGGCTGGCCCGCCAGTGTGTGGACTTGCACATCATGAACTGTGAACTTCTAGCCACATGTAGTGCCCTTGGGTACTTGGAAGGAGACACATATCACAAGGACCCAGATTGCTTAGGTGAGTACTTTTTTGAGGAAACAGGTAAGACGAGTTGAGTTGAGTCTGTTGAATTTCTCGAGCCATGGGTATGAAAATACCTGGGCTCGGTGGAGCTTCTTCCAGGGTCCCTGTAAGTGTTTACTCTGCCCTTGAAGAGAGTGTGAAGGATTTGATCCGCTACTTGAGGTACGAGGATGAGACACGAGGTGTGCGACAGCAGCTGGGGGCAGCCCAGATCCTGCAGACTGACCTTCTTCCCATCCTCACCCAGCACCGCCAGGACAGGCCTCTCTTTGATGCTGTTATCAGGTGGATGCCCCAGCCTTTGCTGTCTGAGCTGATGGACTTCGGTGTCTGTGCCTGGTGAGGAAACAGCCTGTCCCGCCTTCTCTGCCTTCCAGGCTGATGGTGAACTTGACGCAGCCAGCCTTGCTGTGCTTTGGCAGCGTGCCCAAGGAGCCTGGCCCCCGGCGCCATTTCCTGCAGGCACTGGACTACTTGTGGGCCTACAAAGAGGTGAGGTTGCCTGCAGAGTCACTGGGGCAGAATGGGGGCAGCAGGGAAGGGAGGGCGAGGTGCCATCACTGTCCTTTCCCCATCTCCCAGGCCTTTGCCAGTGAGAAACCTTTTGGAGTCCTCAGTGAAACCTTGTACGAGCTGCTGCAGCTGGTGAGTGAGTCTCTGCCTTGTAGGACCCCACGGGACATGAGCGCCTTGGCCTCCTCTGGCAGGGCTCTGGGCTGGGCAGGGCCGGGGCCCACTGCGTGTGGGGGCTGTGGCCCAGGCCTTGCACATACACAGCCTGTCTGTTGAGTCCTGGCTGCTGCAGGACCGCTTGAACTCCTGCTTTTCTTACTTGGTGATCCTGACCTGCCTCTCAGTCTGTCCTCCAGCCAGGGTGGACACTGCCAGCCCTCCTCAGGGAGCCTCCTAACCCCCTCCTTCTGACCAGGGCTGGGAGGAAAGGCAGGAGGAAGACAACCTGCTGATTGAGCGGATCCTGCTGCTGGTCAGAAATATTCTCCACGTCCCAGCCGACCTTGATCGGGAGAAGGTGAGGGTCTTGGCCTGTCTGAGCTCGGTGCTCGGTTAGGTCTTGCTGCCCCTTTCTGCTCTCCTGACCTCTGACAAGCCTCGGGGGAAGCTTGGTCAGGGAATGAGTGGGAGAACCTCAAGGCGGGGCAGTGGAACTGAATGGCCTACCTTTCTCCTCTCCACTTACTGCTCAGAGCATCGATGATGGTGCCAGCGTCCATGACCAACTTCTCTGGGCGATTCACCTCAGTGGCCTGGACGACCTGCTCCTCTTCCTGGCCAGCTCGCCCGCTGAGCAGCAGTGGAGCCTACACGTGCTAGAGATTATCTCTCTCATGTTTCGTGACCAGGTGAGACCTCCCACCTATTGCCCCAACCCTTTGCCCACATACATTCTTGTTGTGTGGCTCTTACAATATTAGGGCCGAATTATCTGGGGGAGGTGGGTGACAGGCAGAGTAGCCACGTTGTGAGCAGGGGGTCCTATCAGAAGCCCTATTTCATTTACCCTCTCTGTCCCTGCAAGGAGTGAACGCAGAATAAGGGATGCCTGTCCTTCTGACTCTTTCCTCCTTGTTCCAAACCCAGAACCCTGAGCAGCTGGCAGGAGTAGGACAGGGCCGCTTGGCTCAGGAGCGGAGCACAGACGTGGCAGAACTGGAGGCGCTGCGCCAGCGCGAGGCAGCAGAGAGGAAGACCCGAGCCCTTCAGCGAGGCCACAGGTGCGAGGTGGGGAGCTGTCATGCCTGGGTTTCCATCCCAGCACTGTGGAATGCCGAGGGCTTGGGCATCCCTGTGGAATCCCTGAGGGCTGAGGTGGGTGAGCAGACAGCATTTTGCAGTTGTGACAAGCACAGCTTTGTTGGTGAAAGCGGATGGGGATAAAGCTCTGAGGTCTAGAACTCACAGGGACTTTGGTTTTGTTGCAGGCATTCACGATTTGGGGGCTCCTACATCATCCAGGGGTTGAAATCCATTGGGGATGGGGACCTCATCTTTCACAAAGGTCTTCACAATGTGAGTATGCCCCCATCTGGGCAGGAACATTGTGGAGCTGGGGGCACCTAAGAAGAAAAACTTCTCTGTTCTTGGGCTTAGAAAGCTGGAGATGGTACGAAACATAGAAGCCTCTGGCAGTATTGTCTTTACCTATGTCTTCACTTTGCACCAGAGGGAGAGAACCTTCTAGGAGTTTCTTCTGAGAAAATTGTAACACCAGGGATGTGGAAAGAGCTGCAAGGGGAGGGTGGCTAGGAATAATTAATGCTCCCCCAACCCACACCCCCAGCTCCAAAACTACAGCTCAGATTTGGGAAAGCAGCCCCGGAGGGTGCCGAAGCATCGCCGGACCGCCCAGGAGCTGTCCGCTCAGCACCGCTCTACCCTCGGTGTGAGACTCTTCCTCAGAGACTTCTGCTCTGAGTTCCTGGAGAACTGTTACAACCGGCTCATGGGCTCGGTGAAGGTGGGAGCCCAGGAGGGAGGGCACCCTTGAGCGATGGTGAAGATGCCGGGGGTGGGTCACTGGCATCACAGAAAAAGGATCTAGAGAAATTGCCCCAGAGACAGAGGAAAGGAATGTGGAGAGACCTGAGAACAAGAGAGGGTTGGAAATGGTGGGTCTTGGAATGCTGTCGCAGTGGTGTCCACAGTCCACCTCTGAGGGCCAGGAGGAAGTCGGAAGCTCTGGGGCCACAGTGGTCTTTCTTCCCCGACTCAGGGTCTCCTGCTTCGGGAGAGGGCTCAGCAGCATGATGAGGTCTACTACATGTGGGCCCTGGCCTTCTTCATGGCCTTCAGCCGAGCTGCCTCCTTCCAGCCGGGCCTCGTCTCTGAGACCCTCAGTGTCCGCACCTTTCACTTCATCGAACAGAACCTCACCACCTACTATGAGATGATGCTGACTGACCGCAAGGAGGCCGCCTCCTGGGCACGCCGGTGCGGGCAGTGGGAATGGGGGCAGAGTGGGCATCTTGGCCAGGCCGGGGGCAAGGACGAGCTGGCCTGTGCTGGTCTCTGGGCACTTACTCTGGGTGGGGAAGTTTCCACAGACTCATGGCCTAGGCTGTCCTCTGGCTCACTGGCTTCCCTCGTGGCCCAGGACACACCTGGCTCTGAAGGCCTACCAGGAGCTGCTGGCCACGGTGAACGAGATGGACACGGCCCCAGATGTGGCTGTGAGGGAGAGCAGCCGCGTCATCAAGAGTGAGGCCCCCGCTTTCCCCTCATGACCAGACTCCCACTCTCCCCAGTCCCGCTCCATCTCCCTTCCCAGACCTTCTGACCAGTCCTGTTCCTTTCTCTTCTGCTTTCCTAGACAACATTTTCTATGTGATGGAATACCGAGAGCTATTCCTGGCACTCTTTAGAAAGTTCGATGAGAGACGCCAGCCCCGCTCTTTCCTTTGTGACCTGGTGGAAACCACTCATCTCTTCCTCAAGATGTTGGAGCGGTTCTGTCGGAGCCGTGGGAACCTGCTGGTGCAGGTGCCGGGTGGCCCCAGGGTGTGGAAAGAGCTGTGCAGGAGGGGGAGGACAGGATACTCTCCCACATGGTCTGTAGCATAAGCTCACCTGACTGACTGCACTAAGAAGCCAGGAAGTTTGCTGGGATCACTGGTGTGATTCTGCTGTAGTTTTCCTCTCCAACTAGACGAATCCCTGATCTACCATAAGTAGCTTCATTTGTTCAGGAAACTCATCTGACAGCTACTTGTGCTGGGCACATGAACTGAGGATTCCTGATTTTAGAGTCCAGTAATTATGCTTTGATATTTCCTGGCTGTACTTCACAAGCATTGTAATGAGATGGAAATAGCCTTTAAGTAAAAGTCAGAAGGTGTGGGAACTCACCCTGTATTAATTACTGTCAGAATAACTCAAGCTGCTTGTGTTGGTCTCCAGATCCCTAAAGTTGGGATTGTAATATGTGCCTCAAATGAAATAGTAAGTGACAAGTCAGGACAGAAAAAAAACCTCAAGGAATTTGTATCCTAGAAACACAGGGACTCTGCTTTGTAAAACTCTTCCTATAATTCTATTTGCTACAGCTTGAAATCAGTTAGGTTTAGACCTGAAGGTGGTAGCGGTTCCAGTCAGACTGTGCTAAAAGGGGTTTTTGCACTTGGCTCTATTGCATCACCAGAAATAATAGGTGCTGTCATTTATCGAGTGTTTACTATGCGTCAGATGTTGTGCTGATGTTTTCATGTAATCCTCACAACTAGGACATGCGCCCAGGTTGGCCAAGCAGCTTGTCCAAGTCTTGCTAGTAAGTGGCTAGTGTCAGTACTGAGGCCCAGGTGTACTGGACTCAGGCTCCTAGCCTCAGGTGTATTTGATTCGAAGTCCCCTGATCAGGGCATAACCCTCGAGGGCTTCCCAGTCCATCCCTTTCGCCTGTATCAGACTGGTTCACAGCTGTGACTTTCAGAAGCAAGGCTGAGGTGTTGACTCTAACTTTTCTGCTTTCCAGGAGAAAAAAAATTATAGGTTATATTTACATAGTGCTTTGCATATTACAAAGCCTTTTCATGTAGAATTTCTTATCTTCATAGTATCTCTTCACTCCATAGACTTCTGCTTCAGATAACACTGCCTTTGGGAAATCTCTGACCTCAAGAAATGAGTCAGTGTTTTGCCATGGCATTTTATGCCCAGCCATACTCAAGGTCTGAGCCATGCTGTAATATAATTTACCTGTCTGTTCACCTGTCTCCCCCATTAAACTACAAGTTCCTCAAAGGCAAAAAAAAGCCCACTACTCACTGTTTCTTCCCCATTGCCTGTGAGTAGCATAGTGGTCACTCTGTGACTAATTTAGACAACTAATTGATTAATTAAATAAGACACATGGGAAAAAGCACCTCTTTAGCCCTCCTGCCTTCCTCACACAGTTCTTTCTCTGCAGAACAAACAAAAGAAAAGAAAGAAGAAAAAGAAGGTCCTAAACCAGCCTGTTGCTTCTGGTGATGCTCCCTGCATCCCCGGGGGCCCAGAGGCTGTGTGGCCATCCCTGGTCGAGCAGCTACGTTGCTGTGTCCAGGTAGGTAGTGGCAGAAACCCCATCTTTTTCAAGGGTAGTGGTCTGGGCAGGCTCTCTGGGTTTCCCTCCTGTCTGCTCCCACAGCCTTAGTACCTCTCTAGGACCCTGAGCTCAGTCTGGACTCCGTGGTTCCCTTCGATGCGGCCTCAGAGGTGCCGGTGGAAAAGCAGCAGGCAGCAGCCATGGTGCGAGTCCAAGACTGTCTCCTGGCCGGCCAGGTCTCACAGGCCCTGAGCCTCCTTAGGTCTGCCCGGTAAGAGCGCACCCAGCTGTCCGTCTGCTCCAGCTCCTGGGCTCTGGGCCAGCGTCCTTCCCTGGTGCAGGGCTCTCCGTTTCATAGGAGAGAAGCCCGCCGGAAGCTGGATCCCTGAGGGGTTCTGACTGGCGTATTGGGGTGGTTTTTGCTTGCTTTTGTTCTATTTTTGAGACATATCAGAAAGCACAGTTCATTAGGGGAAAAAAACTAATTCTATGAGCCAAAATAGTCATCACAAACATTTTGATGAATTATCTTCCCCCAGGTTTTTTCCTCTGTTTATATATAGACATACCAGATACACTTTTTACAAAAATGAAATATTGCACATAACTGATTTATAGTATTTTTTCACTTGATATATTGGGAGCATTTCTCATCAGATATATTTCTATAATTGTTGATGACAATGGGAATATGTATATTTCTTCAACCCAATGTCAAAACATCTAGATTGTTTCCAGTTTTGCTCTTAAAAGATTTTCATTGCCATGCAGCTTATGAGGGAAAACGTCCCTAAAGTCTTTGTTTCATCTTTGAGGTAATAGTTTGCATTCTCTTTCCGGCTGACACATGAAATAAGTCTGAATTAATTCTTGCTCAGATAACTCAAACTCCCTCTGCTTAAAGCCTTGTTTCTTTCTGTGCTCCAGGGAGGTGTGGCCAGAAGGAGATGTGTTTGGCTCTCAAGACATCCCCCCAGAGGAAGAGGTCCAGCTGCTGAAACAAATCCTGTATACCCCACTTCCCCGTGAGTGTTGTCTCCTGCACCTGCCTGTTGGGGTCTTCTCTAGGGACAGCATCACAGGCGCCCAGTCATCTTCCCTCTTCCTACAGGGCAGCCGGGGGTAGAGGAAGAAGAGGAGGAGGAGGAGGAGGAGGAGGAGTTGCAAGTGGTCCAGGTGTCAGAGAAAGAATTTAATTTTCTGGACTACGTGAAACGGTGCGAGCCGAGCTGCCTCAGGATGGAGATCGTGGGGCTGGGAGGGTGAAGCATCCTGGGCTGACATCGCCTGCCTGTCCTGCAGCTTTGCGAGCTCGGCTGTGGTCCGAGCCTACACCTTGCTGCTGCGCTCCTACCCGCAGAACAGCGCCCACACCAACCACTGCGTGGCCAAGATGCTGCACCGGCTGGCTCACGACCTCAACATGGAAGCCCTTCTTTTCCAGCTCTCACTCTTCTGTCTCTTCAACCGTCTGCTTAGTGACCCCGCTGCCGGGGCCTACAAAGTGAGGGGTTATCGAGAAATTGGAATGTGGAGGCCTAGTGGAGTCCTGGGGTAGAAGGATAGCCTTCGGGAGAAACAGGCTGCTCAGTGGTGTCCCAGGCAGAGAGAAGTGAGAACAGCGAGGAAACAGGCAGGCAGCCTGAGGCTGCTGCATGGGGAAGGCCAGGAGAGGGGCTTTGAGTGAGGAGGGGCCAGCAGGAGCAGGTGTAGAGAAGACCCAGAGGGCCAGGGTATGTACCCATGTGGAGCAGAGGCCTCACAACAGCCTCCCTCTCCTACAGGAGCTAGTGATTTTTGCCAAATACATCCTGAGCAAGTTCTTTGCATTGGCTGCAGTCAACCCAAAAGCCTTTGTGGAGCTGCTCTTCTGGAAGAACACAGCTGTGGTTCGAGAGATGACCGAGGGCTATGCCTCCCTGGATGGCAGGTGAGCTTGAAGATGGAGAGGGGCGGACCATAGGGTGACATGGTCACAGAGTATCAAAGGCGAAAGAGCTTGCAGATAAGTTCTTCCCATTCAGAGGCAGCAAAACAAGCCAAAAAACGAAATGCTGTATCTAAGGTGACCCAAGAGAGGAACCGGAACGGGAGTCTGGTTTCTGTCGACTCTGGGCCCCTTCTCTACTCCCTGTGGGGCCATTGGGGGTGGGGCTGCCCCCAGAGAGTCCGTGTTTCCCTGTCCCACGTTGGTCTGGGGATGCTTATCCTCCTTTCCTCAGAAGCTCAGCTCCTCTCCTTTAGGACTTCCCTCCCTCCCCCATAATGCCCAGCCTCTGCAGTGAGAGGTTCCGTAGGCCAGCCTGGAAGTCTCATCATCTGAGTTTGGATCCTCCAGTGAAGGAGTGAGGGGCATCTGCTGGCTGGCTGCCTGGAATCACCTGGGTCACCCTTCTTGTTCCTGCTAGACTGACCAGAGGGCCTTTGATCTCCCCTTTTTGGGTCAACAGCTACATGCTGCCCTTCTCCTTGCCCTGTTTAGATCCAGTCACAGACCCCCTGCGTGGAGCCCAGACGAGGAGGCCAAGCTTCAGGAACTGTACCTTGCCCATAAGGATGTGGAAGGTATGAGGCCTTGAGGTCTGAAGAGCGTATGAGGAGGGTAGCTGAGCTCCGGGACCCCCCACCGCCTTGCTCCCCCACCGCAGGTCAGGATGTAGTGGACGCCATCATGATGCACCTGGAAGCTCCTCGAACACGCAAGCAGGTCATCTGCCATCTGGCGCGGCTGGGCCTGGCTGACAGTGTCAAGGACTTTCAGAGGTAGCGGCGTGTACTCTGCGGGGATTGAGATAGGGCGTCCTGTCCACTCCCTGGGCCTCCCGCCACTGACGCCTCCTGTAGCAGGAAAGGAGCACATATCGTACTGTGGACAGAAGATCAGGAGCTGGAGCTGCAGCGGCTCTTCGAGGAGTTCCGGGACTCAGGCGGTAAGGAGGTGGGAGCTCATGGAGCCCCTGGAATAAGAGCCAAGCAGTCCTTTCTTGTGCCCCTGCTTCCTATTCCCACAGAAAGCTGATCCCGTCCCTTCTGCCTGCTTAGTATATTTGTGTTGCCATTTTTGAGCGAATTAAATTAGCCTCTTTGCGAACTTCTGACTCCCTTTACTAATCCTTTTCCCATACTGCTCTGGGGTATTCACCTCCCTCTCTATAGATGTCCTGGGTCACGTCATGAAGAACATCACAGCCAAACGCTCACGGGCCCGAATAGTGGATAAGCTGCTGGCTTTGGGGCTGGTGGCAGAGCGGCGGGAACTATACAAGAAACACCAGAAGAAGTTGGTGCCCTCAAACTTGGTAACAGTCTCACCCTGGCTCTGTGGGCATGGCCCACGCCCCCTGCATTGCCCCCTAAAAGGCATACACCCAGATTCTCCCCGCCTCCGGCTCTCCTGACAAGGATCCCCAGGTGGGTAGTCAGTTGTCAGAGTGCCCCCTCATTTCCCCGTCTTGTTTCCTTTTTCCATTTCCCACCTAAATTTTAGCCTAAAGGAGAAGAGACCCTGAGAGATTTCTGTCAGAAAGATCTGGAAGAGGAAGACCTGCCAGAGGAAGCGGGTGAAGAGGATGGAGAGAACCAGGAGGACGCTGAAGCAGAGCAAGCCCAGGGTCATTCGGCCCTTTCGGCGGAAAGCCTCGGGTACAGCCTGTATCAGGAAGGTGAGGACTTGGGCTGCAGAGGTGTGTAGGGTGGGGGTTTGGGAGCATGAGCCAGTGATGCATTTTCTTCCTTCCCGTAGGCTTTTCTGCCCCTCTCCTGTGGCTCCAGAACTGCCTGCTACGAGTGGCGGATGATCGGGAAGAGGATGGTGGGTGAATGAATGCTGGTGTTAGGACTGGGTGCTGGAGGCTGCTGGAGACCTGGTCGTGGGATGGAGGGCCAGTCCTTCCTGTGGTCACAGCGTGACTGTGGACCCTGTCCTAGGCTGCTCCTCAGCGGTTCCTCTGGTGCCGCTGACGGAAGAAAATGAGGAAGCGATGGAAAATGAGCAGTTTCAGCAGCTGCTGGTCAAGCTTGGAGTCCGGCCTCCTGCCTCTGGACAGGTAAGTGCACCTGTCATGGCCCCGGCCAAGGCATGTTGCTGTTTCAGACTGCCTCTCTCCTCTCACGTCTGTCGGCTCTGACTGAGGCTCTGGCAGCTGCCCTGCTGGTCTTCCTCTCCCCATGCCCCTCTTCCCCTAGACCGTCTTCCATGCTGCCCCGGAGTTTTCTTTCTATCACTGCCTGTCCAGAGCCAGGATGATTCCCCGCTGTTCGCAGGGCAGTCCGTCTGCAGCCTCTGCATGGTGTGCCTGGCCCCAGCCAGCCTTTGCAGCCTCAGGGCCATGCCACCCACACCCTACTTACCCATAGTCACCTGGGCTTCCTCCCACTCTCCAAAACTAGGCTTTCCGGCACCTCTAAACAGCCAGTCATGTGAGTCCCTCTACTGAAAGGCTCCAGCCACACACACAAATCACCCATCTTCCTGACGAACGTCCACCCAGTCTGCAAGAGTCAGTCCACTTGTCACCTCCTCAGAGAAGCAGTCCCTGTCATCTTCCAACCCCTGAAGTGAAAGTAACGTGCTGGCGCTGGGGTTCCTTTATTCCCTCGGTACATTCCCAGCCCTCTGGCGTTGCAGTGTGTTGGCTGTCCCATCAGGCTGAGTTCCTTGAGAACAGGGAACATTCGATTTCACCTGTAGCTCCCCAGGATCCATTCTTTCGTTCATTTAATTAACAACTAAATTACAGGGAGCAAGTATAATCCCTGATGTATTAGGCACTGCACTAGATATGGGGGATATATTGGGTAATTAAGCAATAAGTAGAGTTCACAACCCTGTGGGCCTTCACCAACATGAGGTCATATTTATTCAATGAATAATACCTAAATCTGGTGATTCCCACCACTCTCATGTACTTCTTTGCTCCTGTAGGAAACCTTCTGGCGAATTCCAGCCAAGCTGAGTCCCACCCAGCTCCGAAGGGTCGCAGCTTCCTTGAGTCAAGCAGAGGAAGAGAAAGAGCCTCTGCCGGGACTAGAACCTAAAGTCCCTGGAGATCAAGGACTTGAGAAGGTTCACCGGACAGGGCGCCAGGCATGGCCCCTGAGGGCCCCCCTGTTAGCCCGAAGAAAGGACGTCGGCCTGGTGTTCCTGGAGGGTAATAGCAGGGCCACTCACCTCTTAGGTGCCCACTGCGTGCCGCATGCTGATCTCCAGGGCTGATCGTATATTTCGAGAATATGAGGGCTCAGTTCCTCATTCTGTGCCTTTTACGGTCTCTGCAGAGGAGAGGGCTGCCGGTGGGAGAGGGCAGCTGCAGGTGGCACCCAGGAAGCGGCAGCTGCTGGACAGCGAAGAGGAGCGGGAGGCAGTGGAGGGCAGGGACAACGGTAGGATCTGGTCAGAGCTGCTTTCTCTTCTGACCGCTAGCGTTCTTCCCTCCCCTTCTGAGGACAGATGCTGCCACCTGCCTTCTCCTGTATCATACTTAGAGACTCCTCCTCTTCCCATCTGTCATTCTCAGCCCCAGAGTCAGGAGCGCCAGGAATCCAGAAGAAGAAACGATTTCAGGTGCAGGATGAGGATGAGAACAATGAAGAGCCAGAAGCCGACAAGGAGTGATTGACAGTTTTTTGGTGGTGAATTTAAATCAGAGTTGGGAGCATCACACAGGACCAGAAGCTCCTCTCACTGGGCCCAAGTGGTAGCATTGTGGGCTTCTCCAGGAGTTTAGGCAACGGTGTCGGACCCTTTACAGGTAGTCCTTGCTTCCCCCAGTTCACCTGTGTGCCTCAGTAGACCTCCAGAGACAACTTCTAGGAGCCATTTCTTTGGAGCACCCCTCAGCAAATGAGAGATGACTGAAGTACAGAAGGCACCTTGGACCCCCTTTCTGGTCTGTCCTTTAGCTTTCTGCTGGAGTGGGTTTTCCGTCACAGCAGATGGGGAGCCTTCCGGCATGATGGGTATTGTACCGTTTTAAAAAGGCACCAGATGCCCCGGTCCTCATTTTCTTTCCTGTTGTCAACCTTTAGACAACAGATTGAGCCCCATTCCTGCAGTTGAGGCAGGGTTGGGGTGCAGTACTCTCCAAATGGTAAACATGATTGGTCTGTGTTTGGTATTGAATTAAACATGTGAAATCAAAAGCTGCCAATGTCGACCTGACTCGCCAGTCGGAAGTGCTCAGCCCTCCCCTGCCGTGTTCTGGGAAGAACTCAAACTGTCAGGGTTGGGCCACCAGCTTTCCCTTTTCTCCTGCTTTCCCTACAGAAGACACAGTAACATGTTCTTGTCGTGATCTTTCGTGTGGGGTAAGCCTTTAGGGTGGCAGGAGTGTAGCAGCAAAAAGCCGGACCCACGAGGGGAGGAGATGCCGGTGTGTCAGCATGGAGCAGAGGGGACGACAAAAGTCTGCGGAAGGAAGAGATGAATAAATGCTGCAGACGTCACATCCTTCCCTGGTCCTGAAAGCCATCAGCTTTCTGGTGTCTGGGGGAGGGTGCCGGTCAGGGAGAGCCCTAGGTAAAGGATACATTTGGACAAGCCTGTTTCTCTACTCGGTTTTTTCCTCCCATACCCTTTAAAGGTGGGGGTCAAGCTATGTCCAAGGTAATAAAAGTTTCCAAGAGCTAAGATATTGTCTAGCTCTCATTTTGTGCTGTAAGAAAAGTGGATAGGCAGAGAAGGACTGAATTCTAATTTTTTGATGAGCTGTATGTGTGGTGTTCAGAATCCACAGCAAACATCAGATCTAATACCCATCAGATACTCAATGATGAAAAATACAATGGTTTAAAAAATGCCAATTATTTCAAATTTAGTGAGGCTTGCTTTATGGCCCAGGTGTGGATATCTTAGTGTTCTGCAGGTATTTGAATGGATTCTGTCATTGTTGGGTGGAGTGTTCCATAATGTCAGTTAGATTCAGTTGGTTGACAATGTTAAGTTCTCTGGCCCTGGTGACATTCATCTAGTGAATCCTTTGATTGTTAAAAGAGGGGTGTTAAAGTCTACAACTATGATACTGGGTTTGTCTGTTCTTCCTTTTAGTTCCATCAACTTTTAGCTTCATGTGTTTTGAAGTTCTGTTATTTGGTACACACACACATTGGATTGCTATGTCTTCTTGGTGGACTGACCCTTTTATCACAAGTGTCTGTCTTCATCCTCGATAATTTTCTTTGTTCTATAAAGTCTGCTTTGCAGGCACACTTCAGAGATATTACAGGTTTGGTTCCAGGTCATCACAGTAGAGCAAATATTGTAATAAAGCAAAGCAAGTGAAAGTTGTGGTTTCCCAGAGCATGAAAAGGTTATGTTTACACTGGACTGTAGTTGAAGTGTACAATAGCATTCTGTCTAAAAAAAACAACAGACATGCCTTAATTTAAAAATACTTTATTCAAAAATGCTCACCACCATCTTGAGCTTTCAGCAGGTGCAGTCTTTCTGCTGGGTGAGGGTCCTGCCCCAGTGTTACGGCTGCTGGCTGATCGGGGGTGGTTGCTGAAGGCTGGGGTGGCTGAGGCCATTTCCTAAAATAAGACAACACTGAAGTTTGCCGCATCAGGGACTCTTCCTTTCATGAACAACTTCTGCATAGCATGTGATGCTGTTTGACAGCATTTACCCACAGGGGAACTTTCAAAGTTAGAGTAAGCCCTCTCAGACCCTCCTGCTGCTTTATGTAAGTTTATGCCATATTCTAAATCCTTTGTTGTTATTTCAGCAATTTTTACAGCATCTCCTCAATTCAGAAGTAGATTCCATGGTTTCTTTGCTCATCTATAAGAAGCAACTTCTCATCCGTTCAGGTTTTATCATGACATGCAGCAGCAGTTCAGTCACATCTTCAGGCTCCACTTCTAATTCTAGTTCTTGCTGTTTCCACCACGTCTCAGTACTTGCCGCTGAAGTCCTGAGCCGCCCAAGTCATCTGTGAGTGTTGGAAACAACTTCCAAACTCCTGTTCATGTTGATATTTTTGCTTCTTCCTGTGAATCATTAATGTTCTCAGTGGTCTAGAATTTTGAATCCTTTCCAGAAGGTTTTCAATTGACTTTGTCCAGAGCCATCAGAGGAATCACTATGTATGGCAGCCATAGGCTTATGAAATGTATTCCTTAAATCATAAGACTTGAAAGTTGAAATGACTCCTTGATCGTGGGCTGCAGAGTGGCTGCCGTGTTAGCAGGCATGAAAACAACATGAATCTCATCATCCCCATCAGAGCTCTTGGGTAGCCAGGGGCACTGTCAATGGGCAGGAATATTTTGAATCTTTTTTTTTCTCCTGAGCAGTAGGTCTCAACAGTGGGCTTAAAATATCCAATAAACCATGCTGTAAATAGATGTGCTGTCATCCAGGCTTTGTTCCATTTATGAAGCACAGGCAGAGCAGATTCAGCATAATTCTTAAGGGCCCTAGGATCTCTGCGATGGTGAATGAGCACTGGTCTCCACTTATGTGCTCCTTAGCCCCTAATAAGGGAGTCAGCTTGTCCTTTGAAGCCGGGAGTTGATTTCTCTCTAGCTATGAAAGTTCTAGGTGGCATCTTGTAGAAGGCTGTTTCTTCTACTTGACAGTCTGTCCCTTAGAGTACTACCTTCATTAACGATCTTGGCTGGCTCTTCTGGATAACTTGGTGCATCTTCTTCACCAGCACTTCTGCCTCCTCTTGAACTTTTAATGTTAAGGAGGCAGCTTCCTTCCTTACCTCACGAACCAACTTCTGGCTTCAGACTTTTCTTCTGCAACTTCCTCACCTTTCTCAGCCTTCATAGAATTGAAGAGAGTTGGGTCCTTATAGTAGAGGTCTGCAGAAGATGAATTCTTTCAGGTTTGGAATGTGGTTTTTTTTAGGCAAAATTCATAGAACATGAAGTTCATATTTTAGCTATTTTGAAGTGTACAATTCATGGCTTTTGGTATATGCCCAGTGTTATGCAGACAGCAGCACTAATTCCAGAACATTTTCATCACCCCCAAAGGAAACTCCATATCCATTGTGCCTGAAGAATCTTTCACTGGTTTCCTGGGTTCCTTTTGCGACATCCAGCTACTGGCTTCTCCTGAGGGCCGAGGGGGTGCTCTTGGGGCTGAGGTTAGGGCTCCAGGAACCTGATTCTGTCCCTTAGATCCAGGTTCTTAAGTCAAAGTTGTCTGAACTACAGCTGCTGCTGAAGGAGCTTCAGAGAATAAGGCATACACTACATTGTCTCTACCCCCAAAATACATCGCCACCTCATTTCTGACCTAGGCTCTTATAATACCTACCCCATTAAGAGTCCTCCCTTCAATGTCCTCTGCCTTTTAATACATTGTCCATTCTGCATGCAGAAATTTTTTCTACGTCATGGTTCTGATCACGTCATTGCCCTGCTCCAGAGTATCTGATGGCCTCTCTTTGCTTTCAGAACAGGTCCAGACCCAAATAAGAGCATGCTTGATCTTAGCAGGTCTTTGCAGCCTCCCTGCCATGCCTGATGGTGCCCATCTTTTATATGTTTGCCACCCTAGACTCTTTTCCATCACCCTCACAGAGCAGCCTTTTCATTACCACCAACCTGTTGATCATGCCAGTCTTCTACCAGCGGGCTTTGTCCCATTCCTATCCTGTCCTTCAAGACAGCTCCAGTGTGCTCTCTTTGAACCCCAAACCACAAGCAATCACTTTCATAGCTGGGATTTGTTGATTTCCCTCATAAAGTGCCAGTCGTAGAGTGTTTCATCTTGTTTGTTTTTCCCACTAGACTGAGCTTGTCAAGCAAGGATCGTATCTCACCTTTTGATTCCAAAGGTGCAGTTTACTAATATATCCCATTAGCATGTATATATATTTGGTGCTTCCTATGTAGGAGTCACCATGCTGGGCACTGGGTAGCAGTTCCGAGTGACTAGCCAAGGACTGCATGTGCAAAGGTGAGCGTAGTAATACTAACAGCCTCCCGGCACTGACAGGTTTTCACCCATGCAGCCATCACAAAGCAGTTGCTGAGCCTTTCATGTTGCTGCCTTTTTCAATTTCTCAGACCCCTGTGGAGCCCACACAAGCTGAACGCCGAGAAAGGCAGATGCTTGTTCTGAGTACACGGAGGAGGAGGAAAGCCTCAGCCAGAGCTGGAACCTGAGGTCTGGAGAGCAAGGGCTCCACGAGGGGCTGAGCGTGAGCTCTGAGGCCGCCTGCTCTCCCACCGGCTTACGGCTGCTAGCGCCCCTTGTGGACCAGCCATGGTGGGAGGTTGGACGGACGGGGCTAATTTGATGCCTCCTATTTCTGTGGGGGACCAGGCTGATGGCAGCCAAAACAACCCAAAGTTTGTAGGTCAGTGAAAATACTCTGCGTGATACTGTAAAAGTGAATACATATGTTACACATTTGGTAAAACCCAGAGAGCTATATGATGAGACTTGAACCCTAATGTAAACTATGGACTTAGGTAATAATACATAATAACAAAATAATTTAAACAATAATATAGTCAGCTATAGCAAAAGGTTATGACACCAATGTAAGATGTTAATAATGGGAAGTTGAGGGATCATGGGAGAGGCACTGTTTGTGGACTCTACTTTCTGCTTAATTTTTCTGTAAGCCAAAAACTACTCTAAGAAATAAACTCTATTAAAAAAAAAACAGCTGACAACTGGTAGGAATGGATGAGGAACAGGTGGGAGATCTGATGGGCGGAACCTGTCTTTGTCTTCTTCCCTCAGTCCTGGAGAGGCCCACCGCCACTCTCCCTACTTCTAACCTTACACAGTCTCTCCCCACTGGCATTCCCAAGGTACTAGAGTTGGAAATTAAAGGCATTTCAGTGAAAAGTGCATCCATGTTGAGGATGAGGACAATACTGTCTGAGATGGAGATAGGCCCAATTTGGATGGTGAGGCCAAGTTGGAAGTGGGAGAACCTGACAGGATCCAAAACTTCCCCGCCCTGAGCAAAAACAGTCCTGGTTGCCCAGGCCTGAGGGCTGAGGAATTCCAGGCAGCAGAGTTGCCCTGCATCCAGTTCTTCCTTCTCCCCTGTCTTGCCAGTGGGTTTCAGCCCTGGGTGAGTTTGCTATGGATTCAATGTGACCAAAGAAATTGACAGCAAAACGTTCTTGGGGTGAAAGGGTTATATCCAACCTCATTCCCATGGTGGCAGGTCAGTCACTAAAATCCTGATCACTCAGAGTGAGTCTGCATGCAGCAAGCTGGTCTCTGCCTCTGGGCCCCTCTGTCTGCACAGCCGTCCGGCACAGCCGTCCTCTGGGCCTCTGTCCTCGGTGCTGCCACCACTCCAGCCTCTGCTCTGCTCTCCTGCAGCCTTGCAGCCATACCACCATGTCGTGCCCAGAGCACTAGGCGGAGCTCTTTATATAAAGTCAACAGCCATGTATTGCCCACAGGTGTACAGTGAGCTAGTCAACCAGGGCCAGGTGAGAATCCTGGCCACAGGAACTTATTTTATCCACACTCCACCCCTCCAGGATTCTCTCCTCTCAATCTATGTGCCCTTAGTCCTCTGCAATGGTCCCTGTAAAAGGAAGCCCGAACACTGTTCTCCAGCCTCTCCAGCAAAAAGTCTTGCAGACACACAGGCCAGACTCGTGGCTCTGTCTCTGACCTCCACCTCTTTGGTCTTAATGGCCTGAACTGCTGCACTGGTTTCAGTTGTTGCCATAGCTCCAGTAAGACCCTATCTGGGGCTTCCCGTCTAATTTCCTTCCATCTACTCCTGCCCGTATCAAATCAACCCATATCTGGGTCCTTGTAACCCTCACGGGGCCCCTCAAATTCCTCCTGTGAGTAACAGGTCTTACTTCTTTCCGGGTTCTCGTTGCTTCAGCTACTGTATGTGTCACCTCACATTTTGTAATCGCTGCCTCAAGGCAGCCTGCACTCTGGGAAGACCGCTTTCCCATCTCTGATCTGGAAAGAACAATTCCATCCCCCCCTCAGTCCCACAGCCACCAGCTCAGCCTGGGTATAGGGGCGGACCATGGAGTGCTCCACGACCTGCGGAGGGCGCTGCTCCTCTCCTTGGGGAACTTTCAGCTGCTGGGTCTTTATTTTCTTTACAACCATTGGGCGTGCTTTCAATACAGAAGGGGCCAGTGCCTCTGGCACCACCCCTTCATCCTTCCCCAGCTCCTCCATTTCTGGGGCTGATGGCACCTTTCTCTCCACTCCCTCAAGTGCCTCCTCTGTTAACAGTGCCTCGCAACAATGCCAGCTCAGTCTTCAGAAGGTCTCTTACCTTCACCTCAGTGCTTCCCAGCTGACGTTCTCAGACCACCTCGGTCTGTGCTTCCCTCAGGAGTTCGTCTTTTCCCTTGATGGCCTCTTCCTCCTTCAGAACACCTGGCAGCGCTGCCATCTCGTCTCAATGGCACCTTGCTGCCGGCGCTCTCGTGCTGCCTCTCTCATCAATGCCATCTCCTTCCTCAGGGAATCCACAGAAGTTTGCAGCTTGCGTTCTTGGGCCACCATTTCTTGGGTCTCCTCTGTAGACTTTTTTAATACTGTGAGAAGCAGCCAACCCACAGTCCCTGCTCCCTCACGGGCACTCTGTTTCTCAAAGGATCTGCTTATTATATGAAGGGCCACCCCTACAGCCTCAGGTGTCACCTCCACTTGCCTCCAGTCCTGGGGTGGGGCCCAGTCCTCTAGGAGGCAAGCCACCTCAGACCACATACCCATTGGGGGACAATCCACTGTCTCTCCACTCACAGGGGCAGCCCGCTGAAGCACCCCTTCCATGAGGGCAGCCTGTCTTTTTCCTTGGTCAACAATGAACCCTGCCGACTTTCACCAATTTTCTTGCCAATGGGTTTCAGCCCCGGGCAAGTTTGCTATGGATTCAATGTGACCAAAGAAATTGACAACAAAACATTCTTGGGGTGAAAGGGTTATATCCAACTTCATTCCCATGGTAGCAGGACAGTCAATAAAATCCTGTTCACTCAGTGAGTCTGCATGCAGCAAGCTGGTCTCTGCCTCTGGGCCTCTCTTGCCTGCACAGCTGTCCTGCACAGCTGTCCTCTGGGCCTCTCTGCACAGTTGTCCCGCACAGCTGTCCTCTGGGCCTCTGTCCTCTGCTCTGCTCTCCTGCAGCCTTGCAGCCCTGCCACCGTGTTGCATCCAGAGCACTGCGCAGAGCTCTTTATATAGAATCAACAGCCATGTATTGCCCACAGGTGTGCAGTGAGCTAGTCAACCAGGGCCAGGTGAGAATCCTGGCCACAGGAACTCTCATTTTATCCACATCCCCATTCTAGCATGCATCCCACTAGCTTCCTAAAGACACTCCTTGCTGTAGAAGCCATTCTTTGGTTTTGATTTTTCTGATTTCTTTCTTGTTAGGAGCCCCTCCTAGGACTGAGAAGAGTAATGGGGGAGGAGGGGCCCTAGGCTCCACCCCAGCACGCTCTCTTTGACTATGTGCCAGAGGTGGGTTTTAGCACCAGAGAGGAAACTTTATGGCAAAATGACGTGTGGACTTTGGCACCAAATTTAGGAAGCACTGTATACCATTGCTCCCTATTTTATAGAGTGTCACTTCTCATCTAGACCTTTAGATGAGAAATGAAACCCAATTTCTATGGTTTTGACATAGAAAGAGGTGTATCATGGTTATTGTTAGGTTCCCTTTAACACACAACCTTGAGCCTCCAGGCGCAGCAGCTCCTTATCACTAACAGCGGTTTCTAAGTCCCCCACAGCAGTTTCTAAGTTCCCTATCAACAGTTTCTGTTTCTCAGAAGTCCCAAGGCCACCATCCTGCTCACCAAGGCCCTTAATTCCTATATAAGCAGCCCCCACTTGCTGCTGCTGCTGCTCTCTCTCTTTCAAGCAGCCACTCTGTTTGTCTTACAGGGAATAAAACCACACTGACGGAGTTCTCATGTCCTTCTTTGTGAGCAAGTGAGCCTGGTAGCTAAAAAAAACCCTTTCATTGGTGTTTCCGCCCGGTTTGGGATCTCCTGGTCGCCTGCTCTTCCCTAGGAATTCGAGCTGCACCGGGAATCCCATAGCACCCGGCCCCTCCGGACACAGGGGCTCCTCAGCGCCCTCCATTTCCCTGAACACCTCTCCAGCATCCACCACCCGCGCCAAAGGAGTGGTGAGTCACCCTCCCCCATCAAGTGACTAAAACGCCTCTGTGAGCACCTGAGGGCTGACCGTTGAGTGTCCGGCACCCTCATGGCCTCACCGCAGGCAGGGGACTGCCCCCAGTCACAGCCTTCATTGGCTATGGCTGTGCCCCTGACTCACTTTCTGTCCAGTTTCTCTCTTCCCCAGCAGGCGGGAGACTGCCTGCTAGACCCGCAGCGGGTCAGTGACACCCCCGGTCCACTAGTTTCTCCCGTCCCTCTTGCACCCTTACTAGGCCCACAACAGGTCAGTGACGCCCCCAGTCCCTCTCGTCCCCAGCAGGCGAGAGACTGCCCCCATTGTGACTCTTCTGCTCCAATGGCTCATAGCCGGGCTCACAGCCGAAAAGTCCTAGCGCTAGGCACCTGCTGCTTGCTCAGGGCAAGCGTGCCCCTCCAGTGACAGAGGTGACGGCCCTTCACTTGGAGTTGGGCTACTCTCTGGAGTTCTGAGCCCCCTAGGGGCGCCTGGGGTGTGCTGCAGCAGCTCCACGACAGAGTCACGATGGGAGCGTTCCCCCCCCATCCCTGCCGATTCCCCGCTCTGCTGCCTCCTAAGCAATTTCAAAACTCTTCATTTACATCCACATCTAAAACCCTCCAAGCTAATTCGGCTCTGCAGCCAGATCTGGCCCCAATATCCTTGAGACAATAAAACAGTTTGGCCTCAATATGGGTCCTTAGATCCTAAAGTCCTTCAGGACCTCCACAACTTCTGTGAGCATTCAGGCAAATGGAAGGAAATTCCCAATGTTCAAGCTTTCTTCTGTCTTCAAAATAAGCCTTCTCTATGTAGCTCTTGTCACCCCAAACATGTCCTTGCTGTCCTTTCAAGCTCTCCAAGCGCTCCCTCTTCCTCCCTAGACCCAGATCCTGCAGATGAACCCCCCCCTTGTCGCTCAGCAACCCAAAGCTCAGTCAACTCCCCTCCCCCACCTGCCTTTGTTCCCACCACGGGGACACAACCACCGGCCTCCAGTCTCACATCCAACTCCTCTGTTTCCAGCCTTACTCCTGCCACCCACAATCTCTAACCCCCTCTTCCATCTCTTGCACTGCCTGCCTTCAGCCCTCCGACCCTCCCTTCTGCGCCACCTGCCTTCACCCCTCTGACCCTCCCTTCTTCTCCTTCCACAGCCTCCATACCACCTCCCCCGCTTTCTCCTCACCCTGACCCCTGTTCAGTCCCCTTGCCTCCTAGTCCACCCACCACTCGCAGACACACGAAAACTCACCTCTTAGCCCCACTGAGAGAAGTCCAAAATAAAGACAAAAACCCTTCAGCCTTCCTAGACAAGCTCACGCAAGCCCTCTTACAGTATACCAATCGAAATCCAAAACCCCCCTACCAAAACCCTGTGTTAAACATTAAGCTCTAGGGTCATTATTCAGTAATATCAGTTAATGTTCCCCAGACAAAGAAGAGTAGCCCATGTTTTTATTATGCTAATCATTTTTAATCATTTGTAAGATTCACTTTACCATGCTAAAAGGCCCAGGCCTATGTGCTGTCTTTCCTCTTTCAGATCTCATAGAGTAATTTTACAAACTGGGCAACTAATTTAGCATGCAGACCCAGCTGTAAACAACACAGTAAAAGGCAGGAAAGATTCCACCTTAAAGATAAGATTGCATTTTAACACCCAGGAAGTTTAGAAAGCAAGATTCTTAACTTACTCTTTAGCAAACAGACAATACCTCAGCCCACCTTAGAAGTTGGGCAAGCCACCTTTTCATATGCTCCTAGACCAAGATGCCAGTATCCCGGAGACAGATTTATCTTCTGCAATACAGCCTGGCTTTAAATGACTGGTGTTAAAATCCTACTTGCATTTCATTTCCAGCCACCTAGACACACACAGTCCCTATCAGTTCAGAGCCTTCATCAGCCCTGTTAGCCTGAGCCATCTAAACCTTAACCCAGTTATGTAAACTGCTTGCCTTTAGAATGTATTCTTGAAAACTGAAATACTTTTAGTCAAATAAGCTAAAAGGAAAGAAAGCAATTAAATATTAGCAACTCAAATCTTTATCATGAGTAATCTAACGTAGTTCTGAGTAAACTAAGAGTAGCAAGAGAACATCTTAATTGTGTGTTACAGTGTATGTACATACAAACTGCCTGAAAATCTTTGTAGTAAACTAAAACAAAGTTTTGCTAAGTTAAGTAAACATATTTTATGCTTAGAGATTGTGCTATAAAGCACACAGTTCCAGAAATTATGAAATGTGTTCGTAATTTGTTAATCTAAAGAATGCTAGTATAATAGTTTACAATAGCCCACTTCTCAGTGTTCACTGACAAAGTTCCTAATGGTTTTAAATTCTAAATAAAACTACTTAAAGTAATAAAGAAAACATCTCTGCTTGTTAGAAAAGATGTGTGTTTAATGAGAGAAAGTATAAGGAATAAAAATTCATTTTGTTGAGGGTAAAAGAAAGTAACTTCTAAAGTACAGCTGTTCATTTAAAGAGGGAGAACTCTGAATGTAAAAGAAAGTTGTAGAAAGTTTGTGGAAGAATTTATACAGTCATGCTATGTGAAATTAAAGAAAATGAGTCTCAATACCAAGTACACAGCAAAATTAGAATTTTGTTCTCAGTTAAAAAGACGAAGTTTTCTTAAACTGTTAGCCTGCTCTTAATGTTGAAAAATTGCAAAGAACTTTCTGATTGTTTTTATCAAAGCAGTTTATCATGCTATGCTTAAAGTCTCAATGAGTTGTCTGAGTATTTAAGAAAATGAAATCTTAGTATTAAAAGGACTAAAAGCTAAACTTTGCTAACAACTGTAACCTTCTGTATTTGTCTTTGAGGTATTTTGTTGTCATTCTAGTTAAATGGATAAGTATTGCTTCACGGCAACCTATAATCCTATTTAAGCAAGTGACGAAGAAACTTTCTTCTGACAACTTCCCAAAATCAAATTCAAAAAAGTACTTTTACCTCTAGTTAACTCTTATATTTTCCAGAGGGCTCCTGGAACATGTCAGAGGAATTTTTTTTCATTAGAGAAATTATTTGGCTAAATTAGCTTCTTTATCTAATATATAATTACCTGCTTAATTACCTGGAAAGCACTGTCAAAGGGAATGATGCTAAACTTTGTTACTAAATGTTTTGTGTTACAGAAATATCCAAATTTCCTTATGTCAGCTGTCTTAATCTCTCAGCAAATCTTTAAGCATTGTCATTTGTAAGTCTTTTGTCATTTATAATCAGTTTTATTACTCCTAAACTAGTAAAGAACTAGACTTCAACAAAACAGGTATTACATAAGATTAAGTAAACTAAGGAAGTTCAAATGTTACTGATAAAGTGTTTTAAGCTTTTTCTCTTAAGCTGACAACAGTTTAGTAAATGACAATACCTTTGTAAGCAGAATTGAAACATTTATCTTTCTCTCTACCTGATCCCTCCAGAATTTAACAACTCTCAGTGACTACTTTTATATTTCATAGCAGTATATTTATTTGCATAAGTTCAATAAGAATCTGCTTTCCTTGTAAGAAGACCGATTAAAAACACTAGTTTATATTACCAAAGCTTTGACTGGAATGTTATTCCTGAAAGACACGTGCATAAACTCACATATGAACAGACAGCTTTAAGGAACTGAGGTTGACTTTATAAAGCCAACAAAGTCCCTTGGAAGAACTGGCCTGGTACCTTGCTTACAGGATTCCCAGCAGCCTTACCAGGTGAGTAAAGAAGGTCACTTCCTGGCAGGTGCAGGAACCTCAGAATGTCTTGGGGACCTCAAGAAGAGAGGAATTCACCCAAATCTACAGGTACTGCAGGCAAAACCTGATGGCAAGTCTGGCTTGGCTTTCTGTCCTTGAGAGGTCTTTAAAAGTCCAATCTGAAGTTCCTTATAAAAGTTCCAGCAAAGCACATTTAAAAGAGCCTATGTAATCAATTGCCCTTCTTGCTGCACTTATGCAAATAGTCAAGCCAAGGGTTAATTATTTTCTTAATCTGGTTACTTCTAATAAAAATGAGGGTGATTTTAGAGAAAAGTATTGTCTCAATAACGCAGCCCTATCTATACTGAGTCCTAATACTAGTCATTGGGACATAAACTAGATCCAGAATTCTAGTTTCCCCAAGATATCTGGCTATGATTCTCAATTAGAGTTTTACTATTTCTAGTCCTCATATTCAGCCATGCATTTGTCAATCTCCTTGTCAAGTCTGTTCTTCCAGAAGTCTGTTCTTCCAGAATGGAAAATCCAACTCCAGATGTTACTACTTAACCTAATAACATAAGTTATTCTGTCTTGCCTAGAAGCCATGAAACTTCAAATAGTGATAGTAATAGAACCCAGGATGGAAACTCCCATCTTCTAACGCCCTCCTGACCAACCATTGATGGAGACCTAGCTGCACCCCTCACTGCACCCCCTCTCAGCATGAAGCAGCCAGAGCAGTCATCCCCCCCTTTCCCTAGCAGCAGCTAAGGTCTCTATCTGTAGAGGGGGAAATGAGACAGGGACCATGGGCTTAGATCAACTCTGAGAGACATCCTACTTCCTCTCCTCGTGCCTCTCATCATTTTCTGCCTTCTTCTACTCTTCACTCCCTGCCTAATTAATCTTCTAAAAACCCTCATTCAAACTCAAATTTCAAAAATCACTAACCAAACAATCAATCAGTTAATTATGCAGGAGTACCACCACCTTCCAATGGAAGAGAGATCCTGCCAGCAGACAATGCAGTGCTGACAGAAGCCAGAGCCATCAGCCGTACTTCACCCCTCTTCCCGCACGAAGCAGCCAAATGAGCCAACACTTTGCCCCTCCTCCCTACACCTCGCCTAAGAAATAAAACAAAATGCGGGAATGTTAGGTTCCCTTTAACACACAACCTTGAGCCTCTGGGCACAGTGGCTCCTTATCACTTACAGCAGTTTATAAGACCCCCACAGCAGTTTCTAAGTTCCCTATCAACAGTTTCTGTTTCTCAGAAGTCCCAAGGCCACCATCCTGCTCACTGAGGCCCTAAATTCCTATATAAGCAGCCCCCCCTCGCTGCCACTGCTGCTCTCTCTCTTTCGAGACAGCCACTCTGCCTGTTTGTCTTACAGGGAATAAAACCACGCTGGCAGAGTTCTCATGTCCTTCTTTGCGAGTGAGTGAGCCAGGTAGCTAAAGAACCCTTTCAGTTATGAATGTTTAATTAGGGTGATGCACCGGAATTAGAAGGTAAAAATGGAAAAGATGCTCTGATTTGGTGTGACAGTAGGTTCTTTTTGCTCATTCCTCTACCCAGTAAGTCTGTTGAGTAACTATTTTGTGGTCTCCTACCCAGAAATCATTGATATCCCTGCCTTTCCCCTTCCTGTTTCCCCAGAAGAGAAAGAGAACATTTCTTGATCTAAGTTTAGGTCTAGAGCATCCTTAAGGTGACAGGGATCTGGGCAGGAAAAAGCAGCCACAAAGGGAGAAGGCCTGTCCTCAGCAGGGGGCAGTTGAAAGGAGGCCACAGCCTGAGCCTGCAAGAGGGAGGTAAATATTTGAGAACACTCTGTTCTTCACTGTTTTCAGAGGAGTCAGCTTTTCTTGGCTGGGGTAAAAAGGTGAGCTCCAAAAAGCAGCCATTCAGGTTCGGAAAGCACTGAGGCAAAGGACGTGCTCAGGCCATCTCATTCCTCTGGCTTGTTTCTGGAGCAGGTGAGACTGCCCATAGCATGCGAGGGTGGGGGTGATGCTCTCCCCAGGGTAAGATGTTTCCAAGGGCTAAGAGCTTCCTAGCTCTCTCCCTTCTTGGTGTGTGCTCGTCCCTCACCTCCCTGCTTCCCCACCCCCAACTCTGCTGCTTCCCTGCAGGGCTGTCCGGCTGACCCACCATGAACGAGGCTTTGCTGCTCCTTTGCTGTGTCTTGCTGCCCACAGTGACTGGCTTTCCAGGAAATGTGCAGGAACTGGCCCTGACCTTGCAGCCATCTTTCGCAGAAACTGGGCGCCCACCGAACGCGTTCCCCAATCAGATCCCTCTCCCGGATCCCAAGACCTGCCAGGATCTCTTGCACACAGCGCCCTCCTTAGCCCCTCTGCCTGAGCACCTATCCAGTGTAGCTCTGGCGGTGGCCCTGGAGGAGGTTGGCTGCCCAAGGGAGGCCCATGCTCTGCAGCTTCAGCTTGTTAGGATGAGAGGAAAGGACACCGCTGAAACCCTCATCCGTGAGAGTAAAAAGCACAGTGAGGAGGAAGGGATTGGCAGTACTAAGGTCATCCTGGGGGGACACACAGGAGAGCTTAGGCGGCCCCAGCGCTCAGTTACTGTCCCTGAGGCATGTAGGGCTGAACGGTGGTTGCTTTATGAGTTAGCAGAGCTGATGGTTGAATTTGCTGAGAAGCTCCCTTCCACCGAGTTGGTAGAAGAGTTCAAGACTTCTGCCATCAACGTCACCCAGAAGTGCACGGACGAGTCTTGGGAGCATTTGGAAGCAGTGGGCAAACGCCTGGTGCACAGCCCTGAAATCAACAACCTCAAAATGCCTATGGAAGATCAGCTACACTTTGTCAAGCGTATCACAACCATTCTGACACGCCTTATACTGGAACTAATACAGAAATATTTCCAGACTTACTTCAAATAGGGAAGGCCTGCTAGGCATCCTATTTCCTTTCTCAAATGTCTCTGGTAGGACTGTGTACAAGGACTGGGGGCAATAGGTAGGTAGAAGTGTTGGGGACAGCTTAGGGTAGATGAATGCTATTCATTTGGTCCCTGTGCTGAAAGACATGTGACCAGGGTCAGCTTTGCTCCCTCTGTTGGTAGGTCTTAGCCACTATTTCTTCTCTCAGTTTCTCTGTGGATTTATTATGTACTAGACATGAAAGGTCCTATAATCTTACCTTATTTATCTGCCTTTTACTTTCTAATTCCCCAATTGAATGCTGCAGTGTGCTTATGTTAATCTTTATACTAAAAAGAGAATTAAAACTTGCTTCTATATCAGAACTAGTTGTCTGGTCTCTGTTAAATGTAGATCTCCATGGCTTTTGTGAGCTAGAGATGGAATGGGGCAGGAATATGTAGGAAATGCCAATGACTTTTGAGGCTGGTGTGTAACAAGGGGACAAGCTTTGAGCAGTCAGTACAATGGGCAAACATTTACAGAAGTCATGTCCCTTATTGATTATCGGGGAATGCAGCCATCTCTCCTCCTCCTAGGACAGAGGACTGGGCGGAGGGAGTCTTGATCTGTGAAAGCAGTTTCACTCTCACTGACTGAATTTTGGCAGTTATCTGGGGTTGCATTGCATGGAAGTGAGGTGAGGAAGTCCCCAGCGATGTGGAATGGAGAGAATGAGAAGACCAATCAAGCCCGATTCCCTGGCTCCAAAGTGAAAAGTTACAGAGACTGGGAGTTGATGGGTGAGATGTCCTCTAACTGAGCCCTGGGCTCCTTCAGACCACACCCCAGGTTTGAGCATTGTCTTCCATTCTAGTATAATCTGGTCCAGTTAGGTGTCTTCTGAGACCCATCATGACCTGCTCCTTTATTGCCTCTTTATACTCTCCTGATTGCCATTTTATAAGGAGCCCAGACAAAGACCTTCTCCCTTTTCCTCATTGCTGGGGATCTGGCCACCCTTGGCAGGCTCTTGGTTGCGCTATACCCTGCTTCCAGAGTCCTTGCCTGCCTTGCCCACTTGGTTCTCTACCTAGGATCCTGATTGCCTGAGGATTCCCCTGGAGCAGGCTGACCACCAGCCTGAATCCTAGACCCTGTAGCTTCATCTTCATAGGTGGGGCCTGTGGAAGCCAGGCAGGTTTCTTCAACCTGTTACAAGGTGCCACACAGACAGCAGCCCAGGGAACCGCTTCCCAGGGGATGCTCTGGTCTCTGTTCTGAACCTATTAGGCAGGGTTCAGCCTGATCCAGGGAGAGCAAGATGTGTCTTCTCTGCTCTAGACTGTTGGCAAGAGCAAGAGCAGCATGACTACAACCCAGTCCAGCTGTTGCCAGGGGTGGGAATCTACCACAAACTCAGTCATAGCTTTGTCCTCTGCTTCTCAGAACTACTTCAGTAACCCCAAGCAATGAAGCTGGGTGGGGCCACAGACCTAGGCTATGGCCTCTCATAGTCATGCTGAGGTTTCAGGGAGACCCACAGGCGTCTGCAAGCTCTGTCCTTGAACCTGTAGTGAAGGCTGGGGTTCAGCAGTTGATCCAGTATTGCTATGAAAAAGAGGTAGATACCTCTGTCAGAGATCAGGGAGGAGGGCTTGGGAGGCATCACAGATGTGAATCGCCCAAGGGTGAAAACAACCGTGCCTCCAAGGGCTTCTGAAGACCGGACTTATCTTCCTCCTCACTGTGGGCCTGAAGTACAGTTTCTGTGGGTTCTGTAGACATAGGTACTTAGATGACTTAAACACTGTTTGTAGGAGTCTTGTGCTTTATGTAAAGAGGCAGTGCACAAAAGGAATATGTACTAATTCTTGGCAAATTATGTGTAGTGTTCAAAATCCAACTAACTATCAGGCCCAATATCCATAAGATAGGCAGCACTTAAAAATTAAATAATTAAAAATCATCACCAACTCCCACGTCCTAATCCTCAGATATGGATGGATTTGTTAGGGGAGCATTGTGTATTTTCCTCAGTTCTTCTCCCCAGCAACAAAGAATTGAAGGGCAGAGACACAGTAGTGAAGCAGAGTAAAAGTTTTGTTTAAAGTTACTTTAAGAGAGAAAAAGTGAGGGTGACTTAAAGGTTTAAGTTTTATTTAAAGAGAGCAAGTGTTGGAGAAAGGGGAGTGTGAGCTACCTCATAGAAGAGGCACACTGAAAGGTTGAGATAAAGTTTTAAGTCTGCACACTTAGAACGTGCGGGTGACCTCAGAGAGAAGGAGCTCCCTAAGGTTTCAGGGTCTGGGGTTTTATAGGAGGTTGAGGATTTTCTGGAAAGTGACAAAGGGCCAGGTGCAGACTGGCCTAATTGTCCCAGAATGTTTATCTTTGTTAACGCATTAAGCTAATTTTTTCTAACTTAACACAAGAAATATATGGCTTTGATTCTTTCCCAGGATATCAGCTTCTGTGTGGAAGCACATCAATCAAGACTGTCTGCCTTGCCTCCAATGTGGGCTGACCCACCATCCGTTTGATTAAAATGCAATCTTAGGTTTAAGATAGAATTCTTACTGAATAAGCTGGGCCTTTTAGGTGCTAAAGTAAATCTTACAATGGTATGTTCTAACTGACACATTGAAAACACAGGCTATGCTGAGTTACTTTTCCTTATCTGGGGAGTATTCACCATTCTAGGTCAAGTTGCTCCTGGCCTTCTGAGCTTTCTATTTTTAACTGGATAACTCTTTGAGTCCCTTCTAGTGGGCTTTTCTGGCCTTATTCTCTTTCCACCCCGCTCATATCTGTTTTCCTGCCTAAAAGATTCAGCTGTAATGACATCAGCCTGTTACTATCCATGCTGCTGAAGGATATGGCTTTCTATCCTATCACCTCAAATGAAAGAAAGGTTTTCCCTTCATAATCAGAGTGAGCGTGTGACTCCTTAAATCACATATTCTGTTAGGTCCTGGGTACACATTTCCCGAAGAATAGATGCCCTGCGGATCTGGATGCAGCCCATCCAGCAGGTCTTTCATGAATATGCCAATCCACACACTGGGAGTCAGAGGCAGCACAGATCTGGCCGGTCTCGATATTCCAGGTGCTTGGGGTGATGACCCTGGGATGGCGGTGGGGAAGAGGAGCCTGCGTATGTTACAGTGAGTCACTTACATCTCACAGGTTTATGACTTCTTCCGCAGTTTCCAGACTATTACTCTCCAACAGAATTTTGGGGAGTGATGGAAACATTCATATCTGTGCTCACACCTGGGGAGGACCCTGGCTCCAGGTATCTGCTGAGCACGACAAATGTGGATGGTGTGACGGAGGAACTGAAAATGTTTTTCTTCCCCTGCTTCAAATTCCTTTTTTTTTTATTAAGGTATCATTGATATACACTCTTATGAAGCTTTCACATGAAAAACATTGTGGTTACTACGTTTACCCATATAAGCAAGTCCTCCCCACACCCCATTGAAGTCACTGCACATCAGTGTAGTAAGGTGCCACAGAGTAACTTCTTGTCTTCTCTGTGCTCCACTGTCTTAGCCGTGACCCCCCTACACCATGTGTACCAATCATAATGCCCCTCAATCCCCTTCCCCCTCCCTCCCCACCCGCCCTCCCCCACCCCTCCCCCACCACTCCCCTTTAGTAACCACTAGTCCCTTCTTGGAGCCTGTGAGTCTACTGCTGTTTTGCTCCATTGGTTTTGCTTCATTGTTCTTATACTCCACAAATGAGGGAAACCATTTGGTACTCCTCTTTCTCCGCCTCGCTTATTTCACTGAGCATAATGCCCTCTAGCTCCATCCATGTTGTTGCAAATGGTAGGATTTGTTTTCTTCTTATGGCTGAATAATATTCCATTGTGTATATGTACCACATCTTCTTTATCCTTTCATCTACTGATGGACACTTAGGTTGCTTCCATTTCTTGGCTATTGTAAATAGTGCTGCGATAAACATAGGGGTGCATCTGTCTTTTTGAAACTGGGCTGCTGCATTCTTAGTGTAAATTCCTAGGAGTGGGATTCCTGGGTCAAATGGTATTTCTATTTTTAGTTTTTTGAGGAACCTCCACTGCTTTCCACAATGGTTGAACTAGTTTACATTCCCACCAGCAGTGTAGGAAGGGTCCCCTTTCTCTGCATCCTCACCAGCATTTGTTGTTCCTATTCTTTTCTATGTTGGCCATCCTAACTGGTGCGAGGTGATATCTCATTGTGGTTTTAATTTGCATTTCCCTGGTAATTAGCGATGTGGAGCATCTTTTTGTGTGCCTGTTGACCATCTGAATTTCTTCTTTGGAGAAGTGTCTGTTCAGCTACTCTGCCCATTTTTTAATTGGATTATTTGCATTTTGGGTGTTGAGGCATGTGAGCACTTTATATATTATGAATGTTAACCCTTTATCAGATACATCATTTATGAATATATTCTCCCATCCTATAGGATGCCCTTTTGTTCTACTGATGGTGTCCTTTGCTATACAGAAGGTTTTAGTTTGATGTAGTCCCACTTGTTCATTTTTGCTTTTGTTTCCCTTGCCTGAGGAGATGTGTTCAGGAAAAGGTTGCTAATGTTTATATTCAAGACATTTTTGCTTATGTTTTCCTCTAAGAGTTTTATGGTTTCATGACTTACTTTCAGGTCTTTGATCCATTTTGATAACAAACTGGACAACCTAGAAGAAATGGACAACTTTCTAGGAAAATAAAACCTTCTAAGGCTGACCCAGAACGAAACAGAAAATCTGAACAGACCAATTACCAGCAACGAAATTGAACTGGTCATGAAAAACCTCCCTACGAACAAAACTCCTGGACCAGATGGCTTCACCGCAGAATTTTATCAAACATTTGGTGAAGACCTAATACCCATCCTCCTTAAAGTTTTCCAAAAAGTAGAAGAGGAGGGAATACTTCCAAACTCATTCTACGAGACCAACATCACTCTAATACTAAAACCAGACAAAGACACCACAAAAAAAGAAAATTACAGACCAATATCCCTGATGAACACAGATGCAAAAATACTCAACAAAATATTAGCAAACCGAATTCAAAAATACATCAAATAGATCATCCATCATGATTGAGTAGGATTTATTCCAGGGATGCAAGGATGGTACAACATTCGAAAATCCATCAACATCATCCACCACATCAACAAAAAGAGGGACAAAAACCACATGATAATCTCCATAGATGCTGAAAAAGCAATCAACAAAGTTCAACATCCATTTCATATTAAAACCCTCAACAAAATGGGAATAGAGGGCAAGTACCTCAACATAATAAAGGCTATATATGACTAACACACAGCCAACATCATACTTAACAGTGAAAAGCTGAAAGCTTTTCCTTTAAGATCGGGAGCAAGGCAAGGATGCCCACTCTCCCCACTTCTATTCATCATAGTACTGGAGGTCCTAGGAATGGCAATCAGACAACACAAAGAAATAAAAGGCATCCAGATTGGCAAAGAAGAAGTTAAACTGTCCCTGTTGCAGATGACATGATATTGTACATAAATAACCCTAAATAATCCACTCAAAAACGACTAGATCTAATACTGAATTCAGCAAAGTTGCGGGACACAAAATTAATACACAGAAATCTGTGGCATTCCTATACGGTAACAATGAACTAGCAGAGAGAGAAATCAGGAAAACAATTCCATTCACAGTTGCATCAAAAAGAATAAAATACCTAGGAGTAAACCTAACCAAGGAAATGAAAGACCTATGCTCTGACAACTACAAGACACTCATGAAAGAAATTAAAGAGGATACCAATAAATGGAAACACATCCTGTGCTCATGGATAGGAAGAATTAACATTGTCAAAATGGCCATCCTGCCTAAAGCAATCTACAAATTCAATGCAATTCCTATCAAAATACCAACAGCATTCTTCAACGAACTAGAGAAAATCGTTCTAAAATTCATATGGAAGCAAAAAAGAACCCAAATAGCCAAAGCAATCCTGAGTTGGAAGAATAAAGGGCAGGGGGGAATTATGCTCCCTGACTTCAAGGTCTATTACAAAGCCACAGTAATCAAGACAATTTGGTACTGGCACAAGAACAGACCAATAGACCAATGGAACAGACTAGAGAGCCCAGATATAACCCAACCATATATGTTCAATTAATATATGATAAAGGAGCCATGGATATACAATGGGGAAATGACAGCCTGTTCAACAGCTGGTGTTGGCAAAACTGGACAGCTACATGTAAGAGAATGAAACTGGATTATTGTTTAACCCCATACACAAAAGTAAACTCGAAATGGATCAAGGACCCGAATGTAAGTCATGAAACCATAAAACTCTTAGAAGACAACATAGGCAAAAATCTCCTGAATATAGGTATGAGTGACTTCTTCCTGAACGCATCTCCTCGAGCAAGGGAAACAAAAGCAAAGGACACCATCAACAGAACAAAAAGGCATCCTATGGTATGAGAGAATGTATTTGTAAATGACATATCCGACAAGGGGTTAACATCCAAAATATATAAAGAACTTACATGCCTCAACACCCAAAAAGCAAATAACCCGATTAAAAAATGGGCAGAGGATATGAAGAGACAGTTCTCCAAAGAAGAAATTCAGATGACCAACAGACACATGAAAAGATGCTCCACATCACTAATCATCAGGGAATGCAAATTAAAACCACAATGAGATATCACCTCACACCAGTAAGGATGGCCAACATCCAACGACTAAGAACAACAAATGTTGGCGAGGATGTGGAGAAAGGAGAACCCTCCTACACTGCTGGTGGGAATGCTAATTAGTTCAACCATTGTGGAAAGCAATATGGAGGTTCCTCAAAAAACTAAAAATACAAATACCATTTGACCCGGGAATCCCACTCCTTGGAATTTACCCAAAGAATACAACTTCTCAAATTCAGAAAGATATATGCGCCCCTATGTTTATTGCAGCACTTTTTACAATAGCCAAGATATGGAAGCAACCTAAGTGTCCATCAGTAGATGAATGGATAAAGAAGAGGTGGTACATATACACAATGGAATACTATTTGGCCATAAGAAAGAAACAAATCCTACCATTTGCAACAACATGAATGGAGCTGGAGGATATTATGCTCAGTGAAATAAGCCAGATGGAGAAAGACAAGTGCCAAATGATTTCCCTCATTTGTGAAGTATAACAACGAAGCAAAACTGAAGGAACAAAATAGCAGCAGATTCAGAGACTCCAAGAAGGAACTAGTGGTTACCAAAGGGGAGGGGTGTGGGAAGGTGGGTGGGAAGGGTGGGAGAAGGGGATTGAGGGGTATTTTTTTTAGTACACATGGTGTGAGGGATCACGGGGAAAACAGTGTTGCACAGAGAAGACAAATAGTGAATCTGTGGCATCTTACTACACTGATGGACAGTGGCTGCATTGGGGTATGGATGGCAACTTGATAATATGGGTAAATGTAGTAACCACATTTTTTTTCATGTGAAACCTTCAGAAGAGTTATATCAATAATACCTTAATAAAATAAGAAAAAAATCAGCGATGAAGCCATCTGACCCAGGGGTTTTGTTCTTAGGTAGTTTTTTGATTACCAATTCAATTTTGTTTTTGGTAATTGATCTGTTCAATTTTTCTGTTTCTTCCTGGGTCAGCCTTGAAAGGTTGTATTTTTCTAGAAAGTAGTCCATTTCTTCTAGGTTATCCAATTTGTTAGCATATAATTTTTCATAGTATTCTCTAATAATTCTTTGTATTTGTGTGGTATCCATAGTGATTTTTCCTTTCTCAGTTCTGATTCTGTTTATGTGTGCAGACTCTTTTTTCTCTTGATAAGTCTGGGTAGGGGTTTATCTATTTTGTTTATTTTATCAAAGAACCAGCTCCTGCTTTCATTGATTCTTTCTATTGTTTTATTCTTCTCGATTATATTTATTTGTGCTCTGATCTTTATTATGTCCCTCCTTCTACTGACTTTGGGCCTCATTTGCTCTTCCTTTTCTAGTTTCGTTAATTGTCAGTTTAGACTGTTCATACGGGATTGTTCTTCTTTCCTGAGGTGGGCCTGTATTGCAATATACTTTCCTCTTAGCACAGCTTTCGCTGCATCCCACAGATTTTGTGGTATTGAGTTCGCAGTTTTCATTTGTCTCCATATATTGCTTGATCTTTGTTTTTATTTGGTCTTTGATCCATTGGTTATTTAGGAGCATGTTTTAAGCCTCCATGTGCTTGTGGGCATTTTTATTTTCTTTGCATAATTTATTTCTAGTTTCATACCTTTGTGGTCTGAGAAGCAGGTTGGTACAATTTCAATCACTTTTAATTTACTGAGGCTCGTTCTGTGGCCTACTATGTGATCTATTCTGAAAAATGTTTCATGTGCACTTGAGAAGAATGTGTATTCTCCTGCTTTTAGGTGCAGAGTTCTGTAGACGTCTGTTAGGTCCATCTGTTCTAATGTGTTGTTCAGTGCCTCTGTCTCCTTGCTTCTTTTTTGACTTGTAGATCTGTCCTTTGGAGTGAGTGATATGTTGAGGTCTCCTAAAATGAATGCATTGCATTCTATTTCCCCCTTTAATTCTGTTAGTATTTGTTTCACATATGTAGGTGCTCCTTTGTTGGGTGCATAGATGTTTATAATGGTTATATCCTCTTGTTGGATGGACCCCTTTATCATTATGTAATGTCCTTCTTTGTCTCTTGTGACTTTCTTTGTTTTGAAGTCTATTTTGTCTGATACAAGTACTGCAACTCCTATTTTTTTCTCCCTATTATTTGCATGAAATATCTGTTCCCATCCCTTCACTTTTAGTCTGTGTATGTATTTGGGTTTAAAGTGAGTCTCCTGCAGGCAGCACATAGACAAGTCTTGTTTTTTATCCATTCAGTGACTCTATGTCTTTTGATTGGTGCATTAAGACCATTTACATTTAGGGTGATTATCGATAGGTATGTACTTATTGCCATTGCAGGCTTCAGATTCGTGGTTACCAAAGGTTCAAGGGTAGATTCTGTACTTTCTAACAGTCTAACTTAACTCACTTAGTAACCTATTACAAGCACAATCTAAATGTTCTATTTTTTGCTCCTTTTTCTTCCTCCTCCATTCTTATATATTACATATCATATTCTGTGCTCTTTGTGTATCCCTTGACTGACTTTGGGGGTAGTTGATTTAATTTTGCATTTGCTTAGTAATTAATTGGTGTACTTAATTTACTGTGGTTTTATTTTCTCTGGTGACAGCTATTTAGCCTTAGGAACACTTCCATCTAGAGCACTCCCTCCAAAATATAATGTAGAGGTGGTTTGTGGGAGGTAAATTCTCTCAGCTCTTGCTTATCTGGAAATTGTTTAATCCCTGCTTCAAATTTAAATAATCTTGCCAGATAGAGTGTTCTTGGTCAAAGGCCCTTCTTTTTCATTGCATTAAATATATCATGCCACTCCCTCTGGCCTGTAAGGTTTCTGTTGAGAAGTCTAATGTATGTGATCTTTTTTCTCTCTCTGGCTGCTTTTAATACTCTGACCTTATTCTTGATCTTTGCCATTTTAATTATTTTATGTCGTGGTGTTCTCTTCCTTGGGTCCCTTGTATTGGGAGGTCTGTGCACCTCCATGGCCTGAGAGGCTATCCCCTTCCCCAGATTGGGAAAGTTTTCAGCAATTACCTCCTCAAAGACACTTTCTAACCCTTTTTCTCTCTTCTTCTTCTGGTACCCCTATAATGTGAATATTGTTCTGTTTGGATTGATCACCCAGTTCTCTCGCTATTCTTTCATTCCTAGAGATCCTTTTTCTCTCTGTGCCTCAGCTTCTTTGTATTCCTCTTCTCTAATTTCTATTTCATTTGCTGTCTCCTCTACTTCATCTAATCTGATTTTAAATCCCTCCATTGTATGTTTCATTTTGGATACTGTACTTGTCAAAGTTTGTATCTCTTTCTTGAATTCATCCCTGAGGTCTTGAATATTTTTCTGTAGCTCCATGAGTATGTTTATGATTTTTACTTTGAAACCTTTTTCAGGAAGATTGGTGAGCTCAGTTTCACTTGGCCTTCTTTATGGTGTTTGTGGGATTTTGGTTTGTATCAGGTTCTTTGGATCTTTCATATTTGTAATACTAACTTGGCGTAGGTGGCGCCCTCTAGTACTGAGAAGCTCTACTCTCAGGAGCTGCTCAGCACCTGGAGCGATGGCGAAAGGTGCTGGTGCTTGCTGGGAGGGAAGAGCTCTTTTCTTTTTCTGGCTGCACTGCATGCCTCCACTGCCAGGGCCAGTTTACCAAGTGCACAGGGAGGAGCCTCTATGCTATACCCTTGTAGCTGCTATAGACAGGGGTGCCCTCTGGCTGGCCTGGAGCAATGGCAGGAGCAACAGGCTTGCTAGCCAGTGATGGCCAGGAAGAAGGAGCAGCAGGCTGCATATTGCAGTGGGGGGCCTTGGATCTCTGTTGCCAGCCAGGGAAATGGAGAACCTGAAGGTCTTAAGAGTTCCCATTCTGCTGGGCTGAGTGCACCGAGACAAATTTTTCCATCTGCCCTTCCTCCTGAACAGCAAGCTCCATGCAATCCTTGCCCCTTTAGTAGTCCTCTCACTGTTCAGAGGTCTCTCAGAGTGCCTGCCTTCCTTTGTTCCCAGAGTGGCCAATTGTCTGGGACCTCAGTCACTCCAAGTATTCCCCCTGTCTTAGCTTTTCAATCCCACTAATCTCCAGAACACAATATAGTATAGGTTCATGCTACCAGAGCAGATCTTCAGTGCTGGGTGTTCAGCGGTCCTAGGCCTCCACACTCTCCCCCGCTCTGTTTCATTTCCTCGAGCTGGTGAGCTGGGGTGGGGGAAGGGCTTAGGTCCCCCCAGATTGCGGCTTTGGTACTTTACCCTTTTCCATGAGGTCTGCTCTTTCCTCCATATGTAGGCAGTCTCTCACAGCCTTCTTTCCTGTTGCTCTTTCAAGATTAGTTGTATTTGCTATATTTTCATATTATATGTGATTTGGGGAGGAGATTTCTGTCTCACCTCTTGCACCACCATCTTTAAGCCAATCTCTGCCTGCTTTAAATTCTTATTCCTGGTTTTATTCTTGTATGTATGATGTCTCCAAGTGCTATGGACTGAATTATCACCCCAAAATTCATAGATTGAAGCTCTAACCCCCAACATGACTATATTTGGAAAGAGTCTTTAAAGAAGTAATTAAAGTTAAATTAGGTCATTAGAGTGGGACCTAATCCAATGGCACTGGTGTCCTTATGAAAAGTGGGAGAGACACGAGGAGTGTACGTGCATGGAAGAAAAGCCATGTAAAGGCCACAGCAAGAAGGTAGCTGTCTACAAGTCAAGGAAGAGGTCTCAGGACCAACCCACCCTGTCAACACCTTGATCTTGGACGCCTTACCTCCACTGTGAGAATAAATCCTGTGTTTAAACCACCCAGTCTGTGGTATTTTGCTATGGAGGCCCTGACAGAAAATACATTAGGTGTAGGTCTTTATTCACCTGTGTTCTTGCATCGTGTGAGTCCACTCAACTTGAATTTTTTTCTTCTTTGTTCTAGAAAAAAAAATCTCTCATAACTAGAAATAATAATTATCTCACTTCCTTTTTTTAGTTTAGTCTTTTTTGAATTGTACTAAAAAAATAACATAAAATTTACCATCTTAGTCATCTCTGAGTGTACAGTTCAGTAATGTAGCTATCTGTGAAACTGCCACTCCAGTCAATACAGAGTCTGTCCCTCACTTTACAAATTACCTTTAGCAATCACAACATAGGCTGGTCTCACGGATGGCAACACAGCACAGGGAATACAATCAATGACTCTGTAAAATCTTTCTACGCTGATAGTGACAGCACTGGAGGGGGTGAGGTCTTAATAATGTGGATGAATGTTAAACCACTGTTTTTTGTATGTGAAGCCATCATAAGATTGTATATAATGATAATTTAATAAAAATAAATAAATAAAAATAATAAAATGTGGGGAAAATGTTTTTATCACATAGTAATGAGCATTTTTTTCCTTTTTTTTTAATTTTGGTATCATGAATCTACAGTTACATGTGCAACATATGGTTACTAATCTCCCCACTACATCAAGTCCCCCCAACTACTCCATTACAGTCACTGTCCATCAGCATAGTGAGATGCTATAGAATCACTACTTGTCTTCTCTGGGTTGTACAGCCCTCCCCGTGCCCCCCCAACATTACGTCTGCTAATCG